>OZ007593.1:265092196-265385469 GCA_963931845.1 Maratus michaelseni
ATTTTCTCTCTATTTTAGTGCACCATCATGCATATTTTCATGTTATTTTAAATATGTAAATTATTTATTTTAATTAATATGTATATACGAATTTTCTAATAATTATTTATCATACAATATTAATTAAATATTTTGTGCATGCATGCCTGCATTTATTCGGCATCAATTGATGAGATATTTAAACAAATTTTCTATCCGCGATAATTTTACACCATGTTATGTCACTTGAATATTGTCCATAAGAAAATCGGGTACTTTTCCAGTATAGGATCCTTTGCTTTTAGGTTTGGCGCATTTCGAGCTTCAAAAAGGGATAGATTCGTTAATATACATAGATTTGTTGCCAAAAGTTATGAAAACAAACCCAATGAACTTTTGGTACTTTTCTGTTATAGGGGTCTTGACGCTTTTTTAAAAAGCTTGACGCAATTCGGGCATTAGAAAGTGAGATTTGCTGCCAAATGACATAAACAGCCATGGAAACAAATTCGACGATTTTTTTGTTTATATGCGTATTTTAATTATACGTATATTATTATTGTTTTTTCTATACAAATTACTTCTGATTATATATAAAATAGGATAAATGACATTCTACGCTAAACAAATTGTATAAATATTGAAAAAATGCTTCTGTATACGAAATGACAAAGTTAATAGGTTGACAGAAAGTATGTTGCCAAATTTCCTTTTCTGCCAAGGCTATTTTCTCTGTTTCGTCAAGGCTTTGTTATTTATGTGTAAACATATAATTCATTATTAAAAAAGTAATGCTACTGAAATATTCATTTGTTTTAAACTTTAATAGCATTTCTCTAATGTATAGGGAGCATTTTTTTCCTTGCTGCCAATAAAAGAGAGAAAGGCATAAATGTCATTTTACCATAATTGATGTCATATTCTCATTAAAATTGGAAAGAAAACCAAGCAGGATATTTTATTCTCCTTCCGTTCAGTTGTGCAATTATTATTTTATATATTCGTTTCAAATATCCGAATTAGTGATTTTATAAATTCGTTTAATTAAATTTTACAAAAAAATAACAAAATGATATCAATAAATAATAAGAAATAAATAAGTATTGCACTGCCGCGCAATACTTAAATTACTATGAATTCCTCCCCCCCCCCTTTCTTTTGCGTTTACATAAATGACGTCATTTGGACGAATGTATTCAAAATATTTTCAGTTTATAAATTAAATTAAATGCTGACAGACGATTGAATCCTGACGATAGAAATGTGATTTTTTTTCAAATTTTCCTGAAAAACATAATTTAATCACAATCTTGTCTTCATTATCGATTGAAATAAAAGATAAATTCAATTTCAATTTGAAAATGACGAATAAAAAGAAAATCAATAATCCCTATCGAGATCCTTTTCAATTTTTTCCCCTTTTTTGTCACAAAAAACTGAGTAATTAGTTGTCATCATTACAGAAATGTCATTAAAATTAGAAAAAAATTAATATCTCGAAAACTAATTCCAATTTCAAAATTCTATTACCAGTTTTGACATCCGCGGATTTTTATGGACAATTGGTATTAATTTCAGCATCAAGCGTTTAATATTTTATTAAAAATAGCCCTGAAACATAATCAGTCGTTTCATAAAATCGTTTCATAAATTCGTTTCATAAAATCGTTTCACAAATTCGTTTCATTAGGATTTTATATATATAGGGTAGATATATATATATATCGAATTATGTGTATACAATTTCATATATAAATGTACTTTAAAACTAATTTGGTCTTCATTAGTGACCTTTCTATATTTCTAATGTATAACATCTATTTTGGATGTTACAAGAGCTATCTTAAAGGTTTTTCTATATTAATTACGATGTTTCATTATGAAGCGACATGCAATATATACTGGGTTTAAAGGGTAATATTTTTTGGAGTAAATAAAAGGTTACGTTCAGGAATTTTGTTTGTAGAAAATGATAAATATCACTAGTAATATAATGAAAATGCATTTTTTTAAATATACATTTAAGATATATGTAGATTGCAATAAATAATTTCATATTTTGGTATTTACTTAAAATAAAATGGTACCATTAAGCATAATCTACTAAGTTCACTTTTTATCGGTTATGATAGTGTGTAACATTTTTGGAAAACAATTAACTGGAAATATTATTATTACAGTGTAGTAAAATTATTTTGATTCTATTTTAAATTTATCATTTTCAAGAATTACAGAATTGTGTTTGTTATCAAATTTGTTAGCTGTTTTTGAAGCACTATTTCGCTCTTGGCCCACTTAATTATTTATTACAAGGTTCAAAAGTCATTTTGGTAGCCAGAATTATTTATAAGCTGTTTTAGGTTAATTTCTGTTTATTGCATATACTTTTTTTTTTAGTCATTTTGTGAAATGAGATCATTTAACTAAAGCCATTTAACTTATATTCAATACTTCTGAAGCATTTCGCTGCTCACTATTAAAGTTGCCTCGTGAAAATGTTGATTACGCTCATTAAAATAAGCTAAATGCTTCTGAAATGCTTCAAAATTTCATGCAATGAAAAGTGTTGGATTTAATTGACCTTTTCATAGTCATATGAAAAGCCATTAACTACAATTTATCAAAAAGTATTTACTCTTGAAACTTGTAAAACTTAATTAATTTTAAACATATCAAATGTAAAATTTTATAAATATAAACATAATGTGTTAATAGTTAGGTTAATCTTGCAGGCTTGTGATCTTATAATGAGTTATTAAGGTGAATTAATTAACCGAAAAATTTATCTTTCTCCACAGACAATTACATTTCCTCAATGACCATATTCATATATGGTAATGGGTGCATGTTAATGACTATCATTTTGTAATTACATCAGAAAAAAGCTTTCTAGACTCTTTTATTTTTTTAGATAATTTTTCCCTCCAAATATGTGAAATATTTTCCAAAATGAAACTGGATAAAATTGTAATTATAAGACAAAATTGGTTAATTTTTCATTTTTACACTCTTTTATTTATTTAACTGAACTTGATTTTTTATCTAAAGATGCAATTTTGTAATCGATTTTTCGCTCACTTCCTAATATGCTAGAACTAAAATAAATAAATAAATAAATAAGTAAATAAAATGTACACAGATGCACTTCAAATTCGCAGCACACATTGACAACACATTTGGAACACTTTGATTTTTAAAAAAATGTTCCAGTTACCTTAATGTGTACTGAATGTGTTCCCTTAATGTGTTCCGAATATGCTTCGCTATAACGAAAGTGTTCTGCTCAGGATATATGTTAAATCTAAACTTGGGAACACATTTGAGAACGGATTGGGAGCACATTTGGGCACACTTGTGATCGCCGCTTTCAATAAGTGCGTTAGAAAGTGTGCTGAACAAAATGAATGTTCTCAGAATTATTCTAAAAACTGGTCCAAGAAAGTGCGCTGCAAAGTGTTCTAAAAAAGGTGACAAAATAAGTGTTCTAAAAAGTGTTCTGTAAAGTGGATAAAGATTTGCAGCGTGTGTTTTTGATGACAATACACGATTTATTATTTTTAGAAATTAATTACAATGTAATAAATTAATTTTAAATTTTAAGGGATGTTTTCGTTAGCCGGTCGCAGATAATAAGTCGCCAAATAATGTTTCTGCTTATTTACTCTTATGTGTTAATCTTGTTGGATTTTTTATCAGTTACAAAAATAAAGGAGTTAATTATACGAAAAACACTCTTGCCAAAAGAGACCAACTGGATATGAAACTGCAACAACGTAATATTTTAAACACTAGAAAGTTGAAAATATAAATAAAAATGAACAGTGTAGCATAATTTTTTTAATACTCTTATCATTTAATAATTTAACATTAATTAAGTAATGATTATACGTTGAAAAAAACAATTTGGAAATCCTGAATAAATAGTTTTAATAATGCTTATGTTTTCTATTGCCCTATCTTAAAAAAGAAACATAGTAAAAAATATACTTTTTTACACAAATTGATTAGATAGCGCTTTCTATAAAGAATAAATCAAAACGATGAATTATAAACGGAACCCAGACAAATTAACGTATTTTAACGGAAATATTTTGGAACTCATGAATTGCAACCATGAACTTAGGGGTGATTTTTAATATAAAAACTAAATGTTAATAAAATAGTTTCTCTTTAAAAAAAATTATACTTTTATTAAAGACAAAGTATCATTAGGAAGGGTTACGTTAAGGTTTGTTTCATCCACTAAACGTTTTCGTAACATCTTTTCAAATGAAAACTCATTACTTTTTGTGAGGTTTAATGTGTTGATTTTCTTGAGCTTGATGTAATTGTTTTAATATCCACACAAATAAATATTATTTAGTAATTTACTTACTTTCTGCAAAATTCTCTTGCATACGCATTCTCTAAACTGCTAATTTCTCAATTCAAAATTAATAAGACATATCTTTTGAATTACAAAATAATATCAGCTTAAATAGCAATTCCTCCCTGGCGTAATCTACAATATCAAAAATCAGCATTGCAGCTATTATTTATATATTTCTAGGAAATACAACTTATCTCATGTAATATTTTTTTTTTCATTTGGTGTTAGTAATAACCATTCAAAACATTATAATTTGAATATCAGGCATTTAAAAAGATATATATGTAAAAGAGGAATTGTACAATTAATATTTCAAAAAATAAGAAACGGACCCTATGACTTTTTTAAACAGAAACTGATCTCTAGAAGCTTCTAATGTGAGATTCCGAAATTTCAGCTCAATTCCGTAAGTAGTTTTCATAATTATACTTATAAAACACCATCTGCACAACAGTTTGGAGGACAGTATAATCTTTAAACGAAAAACAAAATGATTTTTTAAAAAAATGATAAAATGTTTATGATAAGCGTAATGATAAAAACAAAAAAGTCATGCGTCAAGCATAGATTATGAAACACTTTTCAACACATTCAGACTACTGTAACAAAACTTCACAATATAATAAGGTGAAATATGATGTCTAAGTAAACAAATCGGAAAACTCGTAGCACATTTGAAAACACAATTTAGGAAATTACCATAATAGTCGCGCAAATACCCAAATTCTTTCATTATTTGATCAATATGTTTGTATCTATACTACATAGTATGTTAAAATTTAGTTATGTTACGAAACGCATAGCATAGTTGAAAATTCTCTTTGAAAAATTTCCGTCAATAAAAGGAAATGTACTCGAGATAGTTTTCGCAATCCTGTATATGATTTATAGAATTTATTGACACCAATTAATATGCAAAAAAAATAGTTACATTTGAAAACGAGTATTCCAAATGAAAACGCCGCTTCCGGCAATTACTCTTCATGGACAGTTCTATAACAGAATTATTTAGTGTGTCTCCGTAAATGATTGATGAATACTTTGCACACCATATTCTATTGTAAGCATCTTTTAGTGCATTTCGGTGATGTATATCAATTTAAATATGTTTGAAATAGCGTAACATTATTATAACACACCGCAAACGATTTTTCTCCATAGACCATATGTAACGGAATTCTTTTGAGATTCCCTGTAAACGAATTACAAATGCATTAAATTTGCAGTATAGGACATGCAATAGTAAATCTCAATACCATATATCAATTGAATAACAATTCGAGTATATTTACTTGAGTTAGAACATGGACAGATGGAAGACAACCTTACAGACGGCAGACATGCAAACCGAATTCATAAACACTTTCCAACTATGTTGGGAAGTGTTAAAAAATATATTCGCATAAAAATATTTAATAAATGTTACAAAGGATGCCGAATTTGTTAAAATATTTAAGCAATTTATTTAGAATTTTCTACCACAAATATAACTACTCACTGGAAAGTATTTATAACATTTGTATTAGATATTAACCTGAAAGTAACGAGCTTAACTTCTGACACCACCAACCTCCCCCGACAAATTAGCCTAAAATTTAATAGTGAATATCTCTGGAACTAATCAAAGGAATTCTGTACAAATTCAAATCTGTACAAATTCAAATTTCGATTTTTATAGCTCATTCGATTTGTCTCATAGAGCTTAGTAATTTTATACCTCGCATATCGGCTATTGAGTTTTTATAATGACAGGGGACCGGGTCAAAATTCTAAATTTCGTTCAGTGAAATACAGATGCCTTCAAAGAAATAAGTGCGATTTAATTTTACTAATTGTTTTTACAGTGCCATACATTGTCAATAACTACTATAAGATTATATTACTGCTGTTATTATAAGAATTTGTAATTGCAGATAAAATAATCGTATGCTACTTGACAGGCAGGTTTTTAAATTCCAGAAAGAAAGAAGAGCTGTTTTGAATGCGTCGTCGAGTCAGCTGAAGAAGCCTTTCCTCGTTGTGGCACTGTGAGAAATATTTTTGTTTTACTCACTTCTTCGGAATGAACAATGTGTCAAAAATCGACTACCATCAATGCATGATAGTGTAAGAACCATAAATAAATTTAAATCTTACTTATTTCTTTGACGGCAACTGGTTTTCAATGAACGAAATTTTAAACTTTGACCCGCCCCCCTGTCATTATAAAAACTCAATAGTCGATATGCGAGGTAGCAAATTACTTAGCTCGATGAGACGAATCGAATGAGATATAAAAATCGAAATTCGCCGCCACAGACTATAGTAGCTTAACTTGTCGGTTTTGACTAAATTTGAACAGCTTTCTAGGTGTAATAGTTAAGATCGTTAGCTCTAGACAAGAGAAACAATAAGCGGCCATTACACCACGGTATATCTCGATAATGGCAACTGTTCAGTTTCTGTGTTGGAAAGTTTATTTTACATTTTTAACACTTTCCAACATAGTTAAAAACTGTTTATAAATTCGATTTCTCCGTCTGTCTGTCTATTCGTCTATCTGCGCTCTAACTCGCCTAAAAACATACAGGGCTTCAGAACAGAAATGGAGTACCTTTTCGGCTATGGGCAGTAATTTCTTAAATCTGGTTTTCAAACGTGTTATGCGTTTGCTAAAAAGTTTATTTTGGTATCTTCTTTACCTTATTAAACAGCAAAATTGTGTTAAAGTATTCTGTAAATGTTTCATAATCTATGCTTGACGCAGTATTTTTCTTTCTTGTTATTATTTACTATTAATTGCCTGGATTACCTAGTGATTCAAACACCTCTAAAAATTTTTTTCGTTTTATTTATTTATTTATTTATTTATTTAGTGGAGCCGTATGCACCAATCATGCTAGATCAACACTATGGATCAACTCTCTAGATTAACATCTATAAATTTATATTAATTAATTAAATATGTTAATTAAATATGTTGCGCATCAAACTGATTCACACAACCACATAAATGAAGCTGTTTTGAATCATCCATTATTTACACCACTCCATAAAGTAGTATTGTTATGAATAAATAATTTTACAGCTGGCTCCAGCTTGTTATACATGCATAAGGCATGCAAATGAAAATTTTTTTGCGTATCAAATAATATTATTAGAATTAAACTTTCGTACAAATATAAGCAATAAAAAATTTATGCAGCGTTTTTATATTTTTTAAGAAATATTTTTTTGTATTAATAAGTCAGGCTAATTTAAAATACGCACTACTAAATAACTCTTGTGAAATAGGAATGACTCAAATTATACCCAACTCTTTAAAAAAAACAATTTAAAAATCTCATTACTTACTGATCTGTATCAGTTATGTATATTTTTATTTTTTATAACGTTCCAAAATTACGACAATTAATTTTCATATATTTTGTTTTTATTTTATAAGCTGTTTTTGGGTTTAAAATGTTTTCGAAACCAAGTATAACCGTAATTAGCTAATTAAAACTCCAATAAAACATATTATCTTATCTTAAACATTAATAAGGTAATATGATGAGAATATTACCAATTAATGAAAAGGGAAAACGCGAAACTAAATTACTTTATCAAGCCATTTGCTTCATATAATGTATCTTACGTAACTCGCTGTTAGCGGCTCGAACAGTGCAATAAAAGCGCATAGTTAACCTTTTAATATGACCATTTTTCTGGGAGATTTTACGAAATTTGAATGAAAATAATTTACTTATTACAGCATCTTTTTTCTTACAAACTTTTTTTCAAATTTAGACTGTTTTCGAAACAGAATAACCATAATTAGCAATTAAGATCTTCATTAAAATACATTCTTTTATTTTTAACATTTAATAATGTAACATGATGAAGAATATTACCAAATCATAAGACTGGCAAACGCAGGATGAAAGTACTTCATTAAGCCATATGCTTCATATAACACATCTTAAATAACTCGTTATCAGTAGCTTAGAACAATGCAATAAAAGTGAAGATTCAACATTTTAAAATGATCATTACTTTCTGTAGGATTTTATGAAATTGGAATGATAATGACATTCACTCTCATTAAGATTTTTAGTATTAATGCGAATGGACATTTATGTGTCAGAGTTATTACTTTTTTAGTGCAATAAATATGCATAATTCTTCATTACACCTATTAAAAATTCTCTGTTTTTTTTTAATAACACATTTGTTAATATATTATATTTATTCGTTTATTTTATTTTATTATAAAATCCGGTATTCATTGACTTCTAGAAAGTATTGTAATAATGATAAAAACCCGATTATGGAAGTATTGTTATGTTTACATTTTGAGGTTCCCTGCATCCGTTTTCGCTAATTTTATAATAAATCCATATGTATGCGTGCGTGTATGTGTGCGTGGATGCGTGCATGTATGCCTGTATGAATGCGTGATGTTGGAATTTTGTTTTGATTTCTGGTCCCCAGAGTTCGTTTTTAGTGTTTTTATGATGGTGTCGGTTTGTATGTATGTGTGTGAGGGAACACGATAGCGTCTGAACGGTGCTTTAGATTCAGCTCTGATTTGGCAAATATGTTATAGGCCACTGTTGTAAGAACTGTGTTAATTTTCGTACAATTTGGACAACTAATTTACTATATAAACCATTTTTCAACCATTTTGTAACCAAAGAAAACCGATTAGTATTTTTTTAAGCTAAGTTATATTCATTTAAATATTTTTGTTGTTCTCGTTCATCTTATGTTGATACCACAATCACGTTTCACCACTACATGACATAAATTAGTTAATTTTTTTTTTTACTTACTGGACGCATATAGTGTAAGGAAAATTTTGTAATCCCGATTTAAAAGAGAAAAAATAAATAAAATAAAATAAATAAAATTGTGGAAATATTGGTATATCTGTACATTTTAAAATTTCTCAATCCGTTTTAGGTATTTCTTCAATGAATTTTTATGCATGTGTGTTTGTTGGTATTTCCTCTTCGTTTTAGACTTCCAGAGAACATTTCTGGTGTATTTATGATACGTGTATTTTTTGTATATGTAGAGAAATTCCATAACATCCAAATGGTGTTTCCGATTACGCCGTAGGTTGGCATTTATGTTATTGACCTCTGTCGCATGAACTATATATATTTATTAAACATTTATGATGGATTCGATATCTAAACCATTTTAAAACTATTTTCGAACCATATTTCAACCATTTTGTGTCCAGAGAAAAGTACCGTTTCTATAGGAAAATTACTAAGGGAATGGACAGTAACTTTCACATAGATGTACAGGCACGCACGCATATACAGGGTTGTTATAATTAAAGTTCGCCTATTCAGAAGGCTCTAGAACCGGTTCTATGGCTCCAAACAAAACAAAATTTCACTAGTACGTAGTTGAAGAGATGCGCTCTGCGAAAATCGAAAAAAAAATTAGTTACATTTTTCGTCAGTAGGTGGCGTTGCGCCAATATTTAAGGCGATGTTTGCAGATTCATTATATCAGTTTCAGTCAATCCAGACTAAGCACACAAATTTAAAAGTTTCAACAGACTTCGACGAACTGCGAATTGTTATAATTAAAGTTCACCTAATCAGACAGCTCTAGAGCCTGACCTATGACTCCAAACAATACAGAAAAATGAATATAATTTCATGTGATGTAATCTGCATCAACAAAAATAAAACATGTCGCTCGGCAACGAGGAAATAACGAAGAATAACATTACGCATGCTCAATGAATCCTCCACCATTTTCGATAACGCATTCCATTCTCAGAATTGTGCTTTCTACAGCAATCCGTAAACTGTCCTGTGAGATTGAGCGAATATGAAGTCTAATACTGTCTTTCAGATCAGAGATTGTCTGACATCTGTCTTTAGATACAGAATCTTTAACAAATCCCCACAACCTAAAATCGCATAATGTTAGATCAGGCGATCGTGGTGGCCAGACTGTTTGAAAATAATGACTTATGATGCGGTCTTCTGTAAAATGGCTTATTAAGAAAGTCCTAACTGCTCTAGTAATGTGCGGTGGTGCACAGCCTTGCATAAACGCGATATTTTGAAGGCTGCCTCGCTGTTGCAGCTCGGGAATCAGAAAATTTGACAACATATTGAGATACCTTCTCCCATTTACGGAACATGTAATGGATCCTGTGGATGTTAGTTCCTCAAAGAAATATGGCCCTATCATAAACATAGCTGTGAAACCGCACCACACCGTCACTTTAGCTTCATGCAATGGAACTTCTTGGACAACATTAGGATTCTCTTTCGCCCAAATTCGACAAGTGTGTGTTCACTTGTCCGTTTAAATAAAACTGCACTTCATCACTCCATAGAATATTCCAGGGCCAAGAATTGTCCACATTCATTCGTGCAAGAAACTGTAGTGAAAATGATAGCCGACTTTTGGTATCACCCTGTATTAGTTGTTGCACCCTCTGAATCTTGTATGGATAGTAGCGCAAAATTTGACGCATCACTTTTCTCACAGTAGAAATCAGCATATCGACTTCATTCGCAATAGCTGGCACACTTGCATTACAAAATGATGACTGGCTTGCTAAATCCACGGCAGCAGTAGCAATATCTTCAATGCTAGAAATGTCCACCTTTTTTCGTCCTCTGCCAGGAAGAATGTCGAGTTTTCCTGTTTCCTCGAACTTTTTAATTATTTTGTGAACTCCACGATCCGACATTGGTCCACATCTAACATCTTTTAGTTTCCGGAATTCTCGAAGAGCTGCAGCTGCGTTGTGTTATTTTGATAAAATAACTTTACAAGAAGTGCCTTTTCTTTCAAAGTTACCATTCTCCACAAAGCGTAGATTCAAATGCTTTTCAGAAACAATCAACTGTTCCAGTGTCAAAAAAATCACAGACACACTTTATCAGCAAGTTCTAAATCGTCAGGTGGTTAGAAGAGTACTTCAAGTTTTCGAAGTTGCAACGTTACTTTGACGTCGTTCGTCGAAAATTTGAATAAAATGTGATCTTTTTCAAGCGTTGGGTGAAATTTTATGATTTTGTGTGTTTCATCTGGATTGACCGAAATTGATATAACGAATCTGAAAAAGTTTACTTTTACCAACTGTGAAATAAAATTTCCTGTATTTTGTTTTTTACAAAATAAAGGAATCTGCAAATATCGGCTTAAATATTGGTGCAGCGCCACCTATTGACAAAGATTTTAACTAATTTTTTTTCGATTTTCGCAGAGCGCATCTCTTCAACTACGTACTAGTGAAATTTTGTTTCGTTTGGAGCTATAGAACCGGCTCTAGAGCATTCTGACTAGGCGAACTTTAATTATAACAACCCTGTATATCCATGCACTGGACAAAATAGTCTCCAAGTTTAACGTTACTTGCAGGAATATTGACAAATTTGACGCAAATAAGTCCCCAAACACAATGCCAAATTGGCACTAATTCAAGAATTTGGCGAAAACCCCATATAATCGCGCTTATTACAATATATATCTTTGTCTGAACATAGTCTAGCCTAAAACTGAGAATTCGTTCATAATCGGATCGTTAGCCAATTGGCTTATATTAGCGAGTGTGGTTTGGGGAAAAATTAATTAAAATATTGTATAACTAGCAAATGGCTTTGGACGCGTAGTTGACGAAGAACGCCAAGTGGTATTTGTGTACTTTTGAAATGGATGTGGAATTTATTAATTTACAAATATTAGGAAAAAATCCTTAGAAATGATAATTCGGAACATTTTACGAACATTTTCCATTCATTTCACCCTTTTAAATTTTGAATTTTATTAAAACACGTTATTAGTGAACATTTGTATCTTAAAAGTAAACGCCATGCCAAATTTCAAGTTTCTAGTCTCTTCAGTGTCAAAAAATAGGAAGTTTAGAATTTTGTTTTCTTCTGCACCCTTTTAAATTTCGCATTTATTAAATAAGTGTTCTATGCGTGTATTTGCGTCTTAAAGATAGCAGCAATATCGAATTTCAAATTTCTATCCTTAACAATTTCATAGAAATCGCAAATTAGAACGCTTTTCACGCATTTCAATCTTTTAAATCTCGAATTTTATTTTAAACTTTTCGGTACGAATACGTGCGGCCTAAAAGACAGCCATGTAAAATTTCGAGTCTCTATCCCTCCCCCCTCCCCCCAACCCTGTTTCACACAAAAAATAATTTAGAATATTTTTAGAACGATTTCCGCTCATTTCACCCTCTTAAATTTCGATTTTTGTTTAAAAAAAGACTCTTCTGTGTGTGTATTTGCGTCTTAAAAGTAGCAACCATGTCAAATTTCAAGTTTTTACCCTAAACAATTCCATAGAAATCGTAATTTAGAACTTTTAAGAATGTTTTTCGCACATTTCACACTTTTAAATTTCGATTTTAAAAAAAAGTTCTTGAATTTCAATTTTTTAAACCATTCGTAGCAAGCATTTGTAACCTAAAAGTAACCGCTACGCCAACTTTCTAGCTTTCAGTCACTTCAGTATCAGAAAAATCATTTAGAACGTTTTTGTTCTAATGTACCCTTTAAAATGTTGATATTTTAAAACAACTCTTCTGTGCGTGCATTCGCGTTTTAACCCCTTCGGGACCGACGGCTTTTACACAAATTTTATTCGGTTAGCACCACTTTTTAAAAAAAAGCTACCTGTACTTAAACTATCACAAAAATGCTCTAATTAGTAAAAGCAAATATTACTTTTAATTTTTACTGGTGCCTAAAATAAAATCTGTATGCTCTTTTTGTGGGTGCATATATGCACCCATGGTCCCGAAAGGTAGCAGCCATGTCAAATTTCAATTTTCTATCCTTAAAAATTGCATAGAAATCCTAACTTAGAACGTTTTAGAACACTTTTCGTGCATTTCCCTCTTTTAAATTTCGATTTTTTTAGAAACCGTTCTTAGAGAGCATTTACATCTCATAAGTAAATACCATGCCAAATTTCAAGTTTATAGATCCTGCAATACCACAAAAATCATAATTTTTGAAAAAATTTCTCTCCTGCACTCCTTTGAAGGTAGTGGCATCGACGTGAAATATAGCCTATATTGCAGTTGTGCCTGTCAACATCAATTTGCAACCATTACTTTTAAAATTAACTCGGTAGTTCCAGAGATTACTCCTACAAACAAACAAACAAACGTTACTTCTTTATAATATTAGTATCGATAACCATTGTTGTAATTTTCATACACTGAAAACTAATTGTTGCCATCTTTGCTCATGTTTGAAGTAAATTTTGGCTATGGATTGGATTACGGAAGAGAAATCTATAACTGTAGTATTTCAGTAGAATTCGCGTCATATGTTGCGTAAAATGCTTTTATTTTTGTTTCACCAATTATCTGAATGCACAGTATTCTATAAAGTGTTTAAAAATTCAAGTGGAGACTGCTGATTTCTTTAATATATATCCAAATCCAGTGAGATATATTTACGTTAAAATAATTCCTTTGAAGATAATATTATTAAATCATAAAATTAGAAAATTCGAGGCAAAATTAGTTTATGGATCATTTGGTTCATATAACACATCTTAAGGAAGTCGTTATTAGCAACCAGAATAGCGCAATAAAACTGAAGATTCATCCTTTTAAAATGATCATTACTTTCTTGAGGATTTTGTGAAAGTGGAATGAGAAACGTTTGCTTATCGTATATATTATTTCTCCTGTCAACATCCCTTTTGCTAAGAAAATACGAAACGCAGAACGATGAATGAGATACCATATGAAAGGTTTTTGAACCAGCTTCTGACATAGTACACTTACATTTTTTTTAAACAAGTTTTTCCATTAAAAATTGCTGTTCACTAAAAATTAAATCAACATTGTTTTCATAAATGAAATGAAAGGTTTTCTCAAATCAGTGTTGCCACAAAAATAAAATACTGCATTATCGAATGACGTCATCCTCTAATGCAACTAAAATACGATTGTTAATTTATTTCTTGCGCTTACTTTTTGAAAAAATATCGAGCTTTTAATCGGGTTTTTATTTAATTTTTACGCGTGCGTTACCTATTGTTTGTTTTCTTTGTTTAATCATGGCTGTGTACATGCGTACTGTATCGGAGCACCAGTAGATTACGTAATTTAAGGATTATATTCCAATTATATATACATTTCATTATGATTTACAAAAATTGCAGGTATTTATTTTTTAATATTTCATTAAGCTGTTAATACGCCAGAGAAGTCTGACGTCATTTAAATGGTTGCCAGACCACAAAGCTTGGATATCCCATATTTAAGTTACCATAGGCTTGCAAAAAATTGGTGTATCAAATATTGATTTATGTATTTAAGACATTTCTGGAACAGTTTTGCAAAATCTGAGGAAAGGCTTTTATATGAATTCACTAAAACTTCTGATTCTGTGTTCAATGTTTTTATAATTCAGTTTTTTTTTCAGTATAGGGGTCTTGGCAACCTAGAGAAATCACCTTGGCGAGAGAAGAAAATTTGGCAAAAAATTTTCTGTCAATCTATTCCCATTTTCTTATACACAAGCAATTATAATAATTTCTGTTGTCAACATCCCCTTTTCTAATCACATACAAAACATACAATGATGAATAAGGTATCATTTGATAAGTTTATGAACAAGTTTCTGACATAGTACACTCACATTTCGTTAACACGCATTGTTTGTTTAAAAAAAATCAGTTAATTAAAAATTAGTGCTAAAACGTACCAGGAAATAATCTCAAATGTTGTAGTGCGAAAGGTTCGAACGGGTCCTTCTGGTTTTTAGCTTATTTTAAATCGGCATTAACTCATTTCTTTCCTTGGTACTCGTTTGAAAAATACCTGTGAAATCTGTTCTAAGCATTTTTCAAAACATCTCATTTAAATACAGATAAAATATCAACAATACTTAACAAATAATATCCTAAAGATGCTTAGTTTCTATAATTTTTCCACCAGCAAGTCTTTATAGTTATAAATTGGCGAAGCACTATTTACTGGCAAGCGTATATGCGTACATTCTGCTCTTTGAAACCGCTGTATAAAGTAATGCAATTTTATTTTAGAGCAGATTTAATTGCAAGATTTTATGCAAAAAAACAATTTACTGTGAAGGAACATTCTTTATATTTATCCTTATCATTTTTAGTAAACAATCAGTAGCATTAATATTTTATGTGACAGACTTTTCAAACAAAATATATAAACAATTTTGAAAAAGGTTTTAACAACTTGATAATCACATTAATGTTTATTGCTAATAATATCCTAGGAGTCTTGAAATATATCACAGAATAACTTTTATAATTTTATGTACGTTCCTATTCACAATGCCAATTTTAAATAAGCATACATCATTCATAAATATAATTCAAGGCATTTAGAATGATCTTTTATGATAATTGTGCACCAAAAGGAAACATTTTCTAACTGACCAATTTCTATAACAATTTTAAAAGTGTATTTTTTTTTAATATTAATTTTAGAACAATTTCCTTTATATAATCTAACTGGCTATCTTTTTTTAAACACTTTTGAAATTTACATTGCGTACTAATCTCCAAGACGTAAATAATAAAAATGCGTCTCAATCTTTTTGAAACACCCTGTTTACTAAATTTAATTATTTGAAAACTGATGTAATAATGATTGTTAAAACAAATATGTGATTAATTCAAAACAAAACAAAAACACTTTAAACGAATATAAAAATTTAGTATTTAACTTATAAATTTTATTTAAAAAATAATACTTTTTGTATTACATAATCATAACTGTACGCAAATAATAAAACAACGGAAAAAAATCATGACTTACAATACATAAAAACAAGAAATATAAAAAAATCAAGACTTTTTTCAACTTTTAGAATGCGAATACTCCTCATTTTGATGCATTTATTTCACGGATCACTTATTGAAAAATAATCTTTTAAACTGCCATTTGAAATCGTAAAATATTGAGTCTGAAACATTTTAATATTAACGTTGAAATAAATCTTTCGTAAAATGGGAAACTGAATGATTTCTTTATTTTTCTTCGATATTCAAATCTGCGTTTGGAGGTATAAAAAAAGATTTCTATTCATAAAAAAGAAGTCACGCCGTTGCCACATCCATCTTTACTAATGTCAAACTTATTGTTTAGTTGCTGCACTGAGTGAGAGAAAATGAATTTTATCTAAGCAGGAAAAAGTTACTGTAGTTTGTATAAAACCAATTATTGTGGCGCGTATTTATTTTTACTTTTCTTTGTATGTATGTATGTATGTATACGTGAGTATCTTTTTTCCAATATTATCTTATTTTGAAGACATATGTGTAGAGATTGGCAGTTTTTCTTTTACTAATATGATATTATCCAGAACTGAAAAGAGTTTTTTCGGTATATAATAAAAAAAATTCTGAAACAATTTCTTTCGTGCAATTGTTTATATATGATATATATAAAAGAATAGATTTGAAGTTTTATATAAAAGTATGCGACAATGAAAAAATATTTCTGTCCCTCTTTTTTATCTTTCTCATTTTGTCAGAACATTTTTGTAATTGTATTTTTCAAAACATAAAGCGTCATGGCAGAATACAAGGTGTCCGGTTTTTTTTTTCCTTAACCGCCTTGAACGCCGACAACTATAGTTATAAAAATTATGTTAGTAATTAAAATGACTATGCACTATTTAATGAGATAAGTTACAGCGCCTTTAAGTGGCGAAGTCAGGTGTTAGCGAGCTGAACTCAAGAACTATAGGCGATGAAATAAAATAGTCACACTGTAAAAAGTTTTGATCAAAAATTACGGTACATATACTGGCAACTTTGTGACCAGTATATATACCGTATTTTAACTGCACGGTATATGTACCGTAAAATATTTAAAGTATATGTACCGGCTGCACTTCCCCCTCTCCTCAGGCCTGCACGCATTACGTAACAAGAGCAAGAACATCACTTCAGGAATTGCCGTACACCGATGCGAGGCTACCAGCTTTTTCCTTACTGAAAAATAATTATTTTATGGTATAAATAGCGATTTTTTACTGAAAAACAATCATTTTGCTGTATACATACCGTTTATAATCGAAATGGCGCATATGCGTTTTTTTATATACCTTAATATACCTTAGAAGTACGGTAATCATACCGTACAGAGTGAAAGCGGTACAAGTACCGTTAATTTACAGTACATCTACTGAAATTTTACGAAATTTTTTTACAGCGCAGTTACAATGTCGTAGAACAGCATAGATTTAGTATGAAACGATGCCTTGCGCGTAATAGTAGTATTAATTTAATACATTTATCAACGATTTGCTTGCTCGTGATTTCCAACGCTCTTACGTCATGAAACGAGCCAGAAAGAATATATCTGTTGGAATGTTATTCCATATGAAGGCATGAATAAGAAAATTCCTCAATAGCAAATGATGGAAAAGTTAAAAGTTTTACCTTTATGTCTTTTGAATTATTTATTAAAAATAATTTCTTCTTAAGATGAATAATACACATTTATTAGATAAAAAAATACATGTAGAATATAATACTGGATAAATACTTTCAGGATAGAATCAATAACACAAAAGAATTCTTGGAATTATTTACAAATACAAATATGAAAAAATACTTCGAATTATTTTAAGCTTAGTATGTTAGAGTTTAAATGTTTATTCCTTTGGAATACTGTGGTATAATATAGAATTTTTAATCCTAGAGCAGCATTATGCTTGCTACATCTTAGAGCCTTTTTCATCAACTGAACTAAAAAAAAAGTTTTCTCAGTTATTGCTTTCAATTTTAAAAGCATCGTTTGGTGCTGCCATCTGGTGGCATTTTCTTGAAACAAAATTACATTTTTCTAACATGTCTCCCTTTTTGATATAGAATGTGACACCAGGTGGATAAGGTTTCGGCAAAGTTCAAATTTTGCATTTGGCAGTGGCTTTGTCATTATATCTGTTATCATTTCATTTGTTGATAGATATTTCTCATCTATCATATTTTTCATTTTTAAATCTCGTATGCCATGATACTTTGTATCGATGTGTTTAGTACATGATTTAAATTTTTCATTTTCAACCAATTTAATTGTTGACTGGTTATCTTCAAACATTTAAATTGGAAAATGCTGTTGTAAGTTGAGCTCTTTACATAATTTTAAGATCAATAACACCTCTTGAATCCCTTGTGACAGTGCCAGATATTCAGCTTCTGCTGATAATAACGTCTCACATGTTTGCTTCTTGAAAATGAAGAAATGCAGATATTGCCTAAGAAAATTATATTTCCTGAGGTGAATTTTCTGTCTGTAGCATCTGGACCTGAGTCTGCATCTGAGTATGCAACTATATTAGGATATTCTTTTAACGAAATGTGGAGATCAAGATCTTTCGTGGTTTTCAAGTACCTTATTACCATCTTAACAGCATTCCAGTCCGTATGTCTTGGATTATTGCATCGACTTAGTATGTGTGTAAGAGCAGTAACATCAGGTCTTGTGCATGAAGAAATATATAAAACACTTCCTATAGCTCGTCTATAATTATCATTTGATGGCGAAAGATTTCTTCTTTATCTAGACTATAATAATTAGTTTCCATTGGGGTATAAGTTGGTTAGCTTCTTCAAGTTGGAAATCTTTAACTAATTGATTTATTTTACTTCTTTGTGACAGTAGATAACTTCTATCTTCTCTTCTGTAAATTTCTATACCTAAGAAGTATTTTGCTTCTCCTAGTGATTTTATTGGATAAGATTTTTTTTAAATCTAGACACACGGCAGTGTGTCAGCCAAGTTTGTCTGACACACAAATGTGTTATATTACACGAACCGTTTCGAGCTGTTTTCGCCAAATTTTGACAATCTACTACTGAAAATCTATTTGACCTACGTACCTGTAATTTTAGATGTGTAGTAAGGCTCTCTTAATTATCCAGAATCCAAAATTTTATAAATAACGTATATGTAGTTTCCGAGATAATGATATTTTAAAATGTCTGATAATCGATAATTTTATCACTGACTCACTCACTCATCAAAAAGATCTTATATATCTATTGCACCTACAAACTTTAAATTAGGTACGAAGTTCGTTTACACTATAAAGAATCGAAAAAAAAATTCTGAAAATAGATTAATTATCCATTTAGAGGGGGACGTCCATTTTTTACTTTAACGTTACGTCTATTATACGAAATTTTAATTTGTCAAAAAAAGCGCCAAATGTTGAATCCCGGCTGACCTTGGAGCAAAATCACCTGATTATCAGCCATTTTTGGCTAATTTCAGAGAATTAATTTTTTGAGTAATGGTGCATAAAATTTACCTTTTTAGACACATTGCGCAAAAAAAACATCTTGAGAGAATACATATATCGAAATACACATATATTTCGAGACATCCGCAAATGAAATTCGTCTAATCCCAGAATTAAAAATGTAAACAAAAGAGAGTCAAACAAATATTGATCATGGATGTGTGGCTACCATGGGTCTAGGCAGTGTAGCTGTGGAAAACCTTGCAGTGTCTCGGACTCTCAACGCAAGTGCTACGGGTACTCTATCGATTTCCGCTGCGGATAAAGGTACTCTACCGATTGCCGCTGAGTATAACAATAATGCTTGCAGAGGCCTATCATGTTTTCGATGTCTTTTGATAGCGACACGAACTTTCACACTGTTAGATACGGAAGGTTTTGAGGATGCAAATTCTTGCTATGCTGTAGTTTCGCTGGACGAATTCGAATTTGAATAATTACTGTCTGATTACTTTCAAGTTTGTATGCTGTGTGTCAAATAAATATTATAATTAAGAAAAAGGTGCATTAGCATTTTGTTTTTAATTACAGTTTGAGCCAATACTTTCTTTTACCAGACTAAAAACCTACATTAGTAAGGGCTAAAAGTCAGCAGGGTTTTCTTGTTAGTGCTTGCTTAAATTTTATACTATTTGTTTGATAATATTTGGATAGCTTCGTCATTTTATTTGTAAATATGAATCGGACTGTTGATTTATATGTTAATGAGTCTATAATGGTAAAACATAAAATTATGTCAATATGATTATTGTTATTTCCGAAATAATAAAAATTTTGAATAAATACATTTCGTTTCAAAACAAACATTAAATACAGCAGTATTAAAATACAGATTTCTGCCGCAAATTGACAGCCAAATATTTTGTTGTAGGAAATTTAAATTAAATTGAATGTTGCCTTGTGAATAAAATAGTCACTTGTAAACACATTAAAAACCATTAAGTAAAGTGTTTAAGTACATTGTAACTGTACAAAAAGTAATGATATTTAACAAAAACATAACTGTGAAAAAAGAGAGCCAAGTTCTGTAAAAAAACAAAAACAAAAAAAAAAAAAAAAAAAAAAAAAAAAAACAAGAAAAGAAGTGATATGTAAGTGGGTGCCAAGTTCAAATAAAATTCACTCAAGCTTACCTACTGAAGTGTATTATAGGATTGTTTAAATTGTTTAAAAATAAAAATTATTGATAGCATATTAATAAATCTAGAACTTGGCAAGTTTTTACCTAAGAGTCATTTATCTTTATTAATGACATTATTGTACCAAAACTTGTTATTTCATGTTTGGAGGCCTTAATTTGCATGTATTGAGGCACCTGAAAGGGGTGGAGTCTCTAGAGTGATGACCAAGGACAAGCGTAAGTTTATCTGTCACTTTGTCAGGCCTTAGTCTGTATTGAGGTTTCCGGGTGTGGGGGGTCGCTAGAGTGATAATCAAAGACGAGCAGTAGTGTATCTGTGCGTTTATTTGTTTATCAAATCTTTAACACGAGTCATTTGTTTATAATAATAAAAATATTAAAAATTATTATAATGACAGTGTTATTAATATTATCATCATCATTTTATTAAGATATGAAAATTATAGGCATAATATTTATCAAAAACTTGCCAAGTTCTAGATTTATTATTAATATGCTATCAATAATTTTTATTTTTAAACAATTTAAACAATGTTATAATACTTCAGTAGGTTAGTTTGAGTGAATTTTATTGGAATTTGGCACGTACTTACATATCACATCTTTTCTTGTTTTTTTTTTTTTTTTTTTTTTTTTTTTTTTTTTTTCACAGAACATAGCTTTCGTTTTTCACAGTTATGTTTTTGTTAGATAATTTATTACTTCCTTAACTTCACTTTCATTTTCTGAGCTTATCAACCTATCATCTACATATAGTATGAGATGAATTGTCTTATTTGATTTTTTCTTTTGTTAACATCATACATGGATCTGCTTCACTTTGTTTAAATCCATATTCCTTTAGAGTATTTTCTATTTTTTCATTCCAGCTCTTCATGGCTTGTTTTAAACCATATATAGCCTTTTTTAATTTATAGACTTTGTCTGTATTTTCTTTCATCCTGAAAGCCTTTTTGGTTGATGCATGTATAGCTCTTCATTATTTAGTTTACCATGTAGAAAAGCTTTTTTACATTATTTGAAATACTTTGGTTTTATCATAAGCTGTCCAGGTCAGAAAAGCTCTAATAGTTGCACGTTTCATGACAGGAGGGACGGTTACATCATAATCAATCCCTAGTTTTCGAGTGAAAATGAAAAAGCAAATAAGGCGCAAAACTTGCTCTTAATCCGTTATACCATAAAATTCCATTCTCAGACGTTAAACTACTTATAAAACACTTTATTCATAATAAATGGCAAGAATGTTGGAATTTAGAATATAATAATAAACTGCACCATATCAAATCTACAATCATGAATTGGCCTCCAAGTTATCCAAGAAAAGCAGATGTTCTTCTGACTCGTCTGACAGTTGGACATTCAAGGATCACTCATAAACACCTCTTACTTCGGGAGGATGCACCCATGTGTCCACATTGTCATTTTGACTGCCTGACTGTTTATCATGTTTTAACTGACTGTCCGTTCCTCCCGCACTTGTATAGAATTCATTTTAATTCATCATCACCAATCTCATTGGGGAAACCCCTCATGGGGCGCTCTTTTCTTTTTAAAACATGAAAGATTTTATTTTAAAATATAATTTTTATTGCTTTCATTGGTTTAACGACCCAGATTTATATTTTACACTTTTGTGACATCTGGATGGGACTTTAAAAAAAAATACTTTTACTTTTTACTCTACTGTCTGTAGGATATAAATTTTTTTATTCCTCTACATTTCTCTGCCAACATCTGGATGGGAACCCCATCCAGATTGCTTTTCCTATAGCTCTTTTTAATAAAACACTTTATTCATAATAAAAGACAAGAATGATGGAATTTTTTACTTAGATTGTTTCTGTCACACTTTTTGGTGTTTTTAGCCTTTATTTTGGCGCAGCATGTTCCTTAAGGGATTTTGCGCATAAAACATCATCCAACCAACCAAACAACCCTAGTTTTCGAGTAAAACCTTTGGCAAATAATCGTGCTTTGCATTTTGTTTCTTCTTCATTTTCATCACGCTTTATTTTGTAAACCCATTTACAGCCAATTGCATGCTTACCTTTGGGTAATTCAACAAGCTCATATACTTCTTTCCTTTTAAAGAGTTAATTTATTCCTTCATGGATTAAAACCATTTCTGTTGATCTTTCACTGGTAATTTTATAGCATCTTTAAATATTTGAGGATCTTGGTTTTTGGATTGACTGTCTTCAGCTTTGTAAGAAAATCTGCTTGGTGGAATTCTTCTTTGAGAATTATCTTCACTTTCTTTTACTGCTGAGCTATCTACTGATTTTTCATCAGTTTTTATTTCTTCTGCAGTATTTTCATTTATTGGGATAGTTTCCCAATCATTTTCAAGATTTTTTTCTGAAAATTTGAAATACTTTAAATCTGATGTTCTTTCTTCAAGATTTTCTTGAAAGCATTATCACAGCTCATATTTGCAAAATATTTTACTGTTCTGCTTATTACTATTTTCTTCCACCTGTGTAAATTCGGTATGCCTTGCTTCTTACATCGTAACCAACAAAGTTTCCTTCAGTGGCCTTTTCGTCAAATTTTTGTCTTTTCTGTTTATGAACATTCACATATGCTTTGCATCAAACACTTTAAGGTGGCTAAAAATTGGCTTATGCCCTTTCCACAGTTCATAAGGTATCTTTTCAGATGATTTTGGGTGCAATCTATTTTGTAAGTAGGCTGTTATAGCTATGACTTCTGCTCATAAATATTTTTGGCAATTTAACATTTATAAGCATGGCTTTACACATTTTAATAAGCGAGCAATGCTTTCTTTCTGCGACTCCATTTTGGGGAGACGAATATGGCGGCGTTGTTTCATAATGTATTTCTAAGTTCTTAAAGAAGTCTTTAAGAACTAAGTTTTTTAAAGTAGTCTCTCACAGAATGGCTGCAATATTCTTTGCCATTGTCACTACGCAAGGATTTAATCTTTAATTTAAATTTATTTGTTGTTGATGCAACATACTCTTTAAGATTTATAAAATACTTCATCCTACAAGAAAATAAAGTATATTTGTGTATATTGAAAATGATCCTTAATAAATGTAATGAAATATTTTTTTGATCGCATACTTTTTCTTTCAGCAGGACCACATACATCATTGTATATCAATTCAAGTGGTTTTCCACTTCTGTATTTTGTTTCTTTTGGAAATGATTTTTCAGTAAGCTTAGCGTTTATGCAACTCGAAAGTTCAGTATTATAAGAACAATTATTCACAGTAATACCTAAAGCTAAATCATTCTTTTGAATTTTCTTGACGGAACCCAAATTTCTATGGTGCAATTTTAGATAGCAGTTGACATTAGAACAAATTGGTAATATTTCCAAAGCACTATATACCTTTTGATTTGTGGGTATTGTTTTTAATATGTATGACCCCCCAACTTTTGCATTTGCAACTAAAATGTTGCCCTTTTTAATTAAACACATATCATCTTTAAACGTTACAACAAAATGTTTCTCAGTACAAGATTGGACAGATAGCAAATTACTGTTAAATTCAGGGACATAAAGTACATGATCTAATGTAACTCTATTTGTTTGAAAATTAAGAGTTTTAATATTAAAAGTACATTTACACTTTTCCTTTCCGGTTAATTTAGTTCCATTTGCAATAGTAATTGTATCTTTACTTGAATTCTTTAATTCTGAGAACAGTTCCAAAGAATTTTCTACGTGAACAGACGCACCTAAATCAATAACAAAAGTCAAATTTTTGTTTTTATTTCCTTTTCGTTGAGATTTCATAACAAAATTTGAAGAATTTGATTCTTCTATTATTTCATCATAGTTTTGAGAATATTCTGTTAAATTTTGATTTTGACTAGCAGTAGAAGCAGAGAAATTGTTTGGATTCTTAAATTTTTGACGTGATCTATCTTGAGTAAAATTTGGTTTTGCTTATTAGTATTATGACACTTTAAATGAAAACAATCTTCACGGTTGTGATTATTCTCTTTTCTATGAGAACAAAATTTTTCTATATTCAAATACTTTGGTTTATCCCTATTCCCCTTTAAAGCAATAGATTGAAATTTTGTTAAAATTTGCTTAGTTTGAACTCTTCTAAGATAATCATCGATTAATTTATTTTGAACATATTTTAACGATAAATCTGTTTCATATTTTCTTTCAATAGCAGTTATAAAAGCATTATAAGAATTTGATAAGGAACAGAGCAAAATAGCTATTAAATATTGTATTACTTAATCTATACTTCGTAATTTTCTGCCAATTCTAAGACAGAATTTATATGTTCCTGCATTTTTATACTTTCACTAGCTGTTACCCGTGACTTCGTTCACGTAACATTTAAAGAAAATTAATGCATTAATTAAGCAACATATACAATAATTAACAAACTCTTTATCATATTTTATCGTAGATAATACTTCTGATAATCACAATTTGTGTATGTTTGTTTATATATATATGATCTTTTAAATTTCTTTCATGATCTTGAAATTTCACACTCTTTCATTAAGATTATTCAAATTTGAATAATTGTGTCAAAACTAATCTAGTGTAATCACGTTTACTAGAGTTCCAAATTCCCTGCGATTTATTCTGTTGAGCTGATTCAGATATCATACCAGATGCTATGTTCAGTAAGGTTAACTTGATGAATTAGGTCCTCTAGATTCAAACGGAATGGCTCAGTTGGTAGAGTATGACAGCTTGAGCCAAGAGATCCCAGGTTCGAATCCTGTCCCGGACATTCTTCGTCCAGATGGAAAATTATATCTCATATTACCATATTTTCAATAAAAGTTTATCAAGATATTAAATTATGTATTATATATCAATATATTAACAATGAAAAAATATAGGAAAGTATGTCTATGTATTAGTTATTTCTGTCATTCTCCGAGTATTATTCAATAATCATGCACGCTAATGGCGCCCGGTGCATGTAAAATCCGTCGTGGGTGTAAAGTCCTCCAAGTTACCTGTGAATTACACCTCTGGGGGTGTCTAGTCTGGTGAAGGTCTCGTCACCAGATCAAGCTTCTAAATTACGAGACCAACTCGAGTAGAGATGGCATGACGTATGGATGAGCGATGCAGCGAGGAAATAGTAAATATCCCAGCATCTCACATCCGTCCGGCATGACTTCGCTACACTGCGAACCGCCTCATCAAAAATCAATTAGCAACCGGCCAACTAAGAAAAAGCAATTAAAGCAACAAGACGCACTAAAGCCACGTCGGCCTATAGATTTAACAAACATATCTTCGCCAAGCGAAGAGCAGGCGAATTCTCGCCCCGTTACCAGGTATCAACTCGTTAAGCTAGGCAAAAGCCTGGCAGGTAGGCGCCTGGTCAGCGGTCTAAAAAAAAGAAGAGTATTATTCAATAAATATGAAGACTTCTCAAACAGAAACTAACTACTTTTTTTTATTTTACTGAACATACTTCTTTTAAATATTTTAGTGCAATTTTTGTAGAGAAACAAAATCAGTAGCTACGGGCTGAAATAATAGAAAATTTACGAACATTTCATTATGAACATCTTAAATTTAATCAGATTTATTTTGTCTGGCATGCAAATGTTCAGCCAATATTCACATTTATACACATGAGTTTGATAAAATTGATTATTTATACATAATTTATTAAAGACAGATATTGTTTATTTTCCTTTCAGTAAATTCAAATAATAGCTCGCCAGAAAAAAATATGCATTGTACATTTTTCTGTTACATTTCCATTTTGTCGTTCATTTCATAAAATTGTATTTTAAAATACGAATTAAAATTTGTTTACATTTCACAAAAAGTAAGAAACTAAACACTGATATTCATTTATAAAATTATAAATAATTAAAATTTTGCTTTTAAAAATTTATTGCTTCGCAGGCTGTACGCCTGTGTATGTTTAACGTTAAAAGTGATATTTCTTTAATAGTTCCCCGATGCGGAACCGAAACTGTCTGAAAGTCATTGCTATTTCAAAATGTATTTATTTCCTTCGGAATAAAACCTATTCAACAATTTTCATTGCAGTATTCTGCATCTTTAATCAATTTCGAATCGCTCGAACACTCTTTCAAGTAGATATGTTAATTAATGATTTCACGTTTTAAAGATTTTTTTCTGTAATAATGTGATTTATATGTGTTAGGTTTCGTCTTACGTAGCTCAACTAAAAATATTTAGTAGTATTTATACCATTATGATCTCGAAACTCAAAAATAAACTGCATATATCATACTACAAGTATATGTATACGATTCAGAAGAAATCAGTTGAAGGTAACAAAGATTTATACTGGTAAAGATAAAACTCAAAAATGAAGTAAAATAGAATAGGCAAGAGCTCAAAAACGATAAAAGTGTGCAGTGTAAATGTTCTTTGATTTTCTTTTTTTCCCCGAAAAATATAGAAGAGTCAGAGTTAGAGTCACACTGAGCGCAGCTGCTAACCTATGAAGTTTCTGACTTCTTTGCTGAACCAGTATTTATTTATTTTTAAGTACTACATATGCGTATAAATTTTTGCAATTCATAGACATACAAGCTATCAAAATTTTTACAATGAACATACAGGTAGTGAATCCATCAACATTTTAGGGAAGACATAGTCTATTAAAATTAAGCTTTTGAGAAGATTTAAAAAGAATTTATAGCGTCTATAGAAAAATATAGAAGATGAAATTGGATCCTCATTTTTAAATAGATCTTTAAAAAAAATAAGGGATATTCTTATCTTTTTTCCCTTGCAGTAAATCATGCTTGATAATTTTTTATGAGATAGTCATATTTTTTCATCATTAATAAATGGTACTTACCTTCTTGAATCGCATATTTCTAGGATTGTTTTCTGCTCGCAAATATTGTTAAGATTTAACTTTCTCTATTGGTATGTATAATTGCTGTTATAAGTTACCTCTTTTATTAGTAGCATATATATTAAATCTGAAACAATATAATTAAACAAAGCATCTGTATCGTAAAACGTACGTAAGATACATTATGGCCCGCTCACTGAAAATTAATTTAGACTATGTAATGAAAATTAATTTTCTATTTAGTTCCACTTAAATAAAAATAGATCGTTGATAAAATTAAAAAAAAAAGATTATGACATTAATAAATTAAAAATGTGATTGTATCTTGTACTTTACATAGTGTAAATTAATAATTTAGGCAACAACCTGTATATAATTATTTAGAGTCTTAATCAGAAAGTAAAAGTAACAAGTTGGAAATTGTGTGGTAAACATGACAAATGAGGTGCATTCTTACTATAACTAGTTTTACAATGTAAAAAATCACTGTTATTATTTCAATGAAATGAATTATATCGTTTGTTATGAGCGAAATGAGCATGCCTTTCTTTTCTCTTATTACGTATGCCACGTTTACAGATGCGAATTTTTTTTCCAATACCAGACAGCGCTTAAAATTAACCTTGGAGATCTTGCTTTGAGAATAATTACCTCTATGGTTTAATATTTCTATGATTCACGATGAACGAATCTCGTGCGTTTATTTACTTTAAAGGATATTGGGATAAATATTGGGCTGTTAACCTAATTTCAACTGCAATTATCTCAGAATCTATGCATTTTTTAATGCATTTTTAATGCATTTTTTAATGCATTTTTTAACTCATCTCTCAAGCAAACAATATTTTGAGCTATCTTTCTAGAAATGTAACTTTTATGTAATTTTATTCGAAAAAATAATTTTTAAAAAAAATGGTCACCTGGCAAATGAAAAAAGAAGTGGTTAGCCCGTATTTGTTTTCCTCAGTCACATGTCTTGCGCTTTTATTATATAGATTATGTATGATAGGACTTAATAGAATGAAGTATTATTAACTTTTATTAATATCTTTTTAAGTTTTGATTCGATTTTCATAAAATTTGAAATGACTCGACAAAATTCTGCAACGATTATATACAATATTATATTATATCAAATTACATCATACAATATTATATTACATAATACAATATTATATTATATTAAATTACATTATACAATATTATATTATATTAAATTACATTATACATAACTTATGAATGAAAATAATGTGATTTAATATTATGAGATTCATTGATTGATTTATTTAAAATGAGATGTATAGTTGTTAAGTGCAGAAATTAGTAGAAAAGTGTTTAAGAGTAAAAACTAAAATGTTAGGTTGAGAAAAGAATATTTAGTGGTCGTGGCCACTGAATTAGGTCTAAAAGTAGAGGCGGATCATAGAATAATATATTTAAAAGCACTAATAGAGGGGAGTGAACAATATGAAAAAGACAGTGAATTTGTCAAACAGTTTTTAAACACAACGGTAGCAGACCGTATCGAACGGGAAAAGCATGATGCAGAAGTTGTTAAAGCTGAGAAAGAAAAATAAAAACCAGAACAAGATACCGCGTTAGAACTAGAAAAAACAAAACTAGAATTAGTAAAAGCGCAGCTCAAGATGACGAGAATACAGAATGAGAATAAAAATTCTGACACAAGGGGAGGGGGGGCATAAATAATGCATAATTTGGGCAACAAAATCAAATTTATACATTAAAATTACCTTAAGTATAAATTTTCACCATGTTCTAAATAATAGTTCTGAAGATATTGAATGTATAAATCTAAAATAATTGTGGGGAAGGTCTCAAAAGGGAAATACATTACAGTAAGACACAGATTTAATCCAAAGAATTGTTAGAAAATATCATGTATGATAGAAAAAACGCTTAATAAGCCACTTGAGCATTATATTAAATACCTGCGCTCGCTGCTAAATAAATTACTTAATAGTTTTTATAAATCAAATATTTCTTCAATGATTCGCCCCTCAATATAATATTTTTTGAAGCATAATGAAAACCTACTTGGTATGATGAACTGAAATTTTGTAGAATATAAAAAGATTTTCAAAATCAATTTATGCTAAAATATTTATAAATTATAATTAGCACTTGTATTTGTATTCACGAAATATTTTCGCAACTCCTGTTTCATAAATAAAAATTATATATTTGCATGAAATTCAAAAATCATGTTTGTGAAATTCAATACGAACATACAATGAAAATATATCGTGAAAATTAAATATTATTGGAAATATTGATAAAAATAAGAAAAATTAATTTAACTTTTTATGTGTTTAAAATTATACACTTATATAAATTCTAAACTTCTTCACAAAATGACTTGAAATTAAATATCTGACACGATAAATGACACATGTCCACTTGAATCATAAAAAAAGAAACGAAAAGAAAAGAAATAAAGAAAAGAAAAGAAAAAATGTGGTTGGTTATGAAAGAAAAAAAGTCTGTTAATGGCAATTGAGAAATTATTGTACTTTATTTAATTATAATTATTGACAATTATTTAGAGATACATTTATACTAATTTCATGTAACTAAACTTTCATAACTAAAAACTGATTTACAACCTAGACATCAGAGTTACTTTTACATCTAACAGTTTTGATAATTTCGTCTGTCTTTTCTTTAATTATTGTATTGTCTCAATATATTTTTTTTCTTTTTGAAACTGTATCTTTATATCTTTATACGTATTTCACCCTACAAGTTGTTTAAGATTTATAAAAGTAAGAAGATTTCCATTCTTTATTCTGTTACATTAAAAATGTACTCCTTTTCTACTTTTTATTTTTCATTTTTACTAGCTGATCCGTCCGGCGTTGACCGGAAATCAGTAACTTTCTTTTCCGATTTCAATAAAAATAGTCATTTTCGATACGGATTCTATTCTAAGCAGAACTCTTTCCCAACTAAATTTGATAATCGTCCCGCTGCCTGCGGCATTGTATAGTAGGCGTGCTAACGCACGCGCTACAATATACTTTAGCTTCAATTTCCACAGCTAGGAGGCGCAAAATCATCTTACTTAGTTATCTACTATATCAATGAACCCATTTCCGTTGAAGAAGATTCTAAACATTTTTTTTTTAACACTTTGGTCGAAATATGAAAATGTCCTAGGTCGACCACTTTCAACCACCATATCTCCTATACCCCCCACGTTACTGTTCACTGCGAGAGAGAACCGTGACTACCTCTGTAGGTTTTCACACCCCTCGAGTTGTGGTAGAGCAAGTACGGGTTTGAACATTCGGACTTAAGGCCTAGAGCCTGGTTCCCTTTTGGGTTTCCAGCTCCGAAGCTGTTGGGGGGCGTCTGCCCGTCTCCATGTGTCTCGTGGTGACTCCCCGTGGTTTCAACGCGTATCGCAACGGCTTACGTCGTCGACACGTGGGTTTAAGGTTAGAGGGTCCGCAGGTGGTGGCCCTCTGACCGGCCAAAGTACCGCAGGGAGACAAACCTGCTGGCGCTATAAAAGTCCCCCAGGACTTGGGTTCGGTGGTCGTTTACGCGCAGGGCGCTCCCTCAGGGCGCCTGTGGCGCAGCTTACTTTTATACCCCCACGTTACCGACATTAACCGTCATTGTGCATGATGAGAGACTCGAGGCTAACTACCACACACAAACACTAGTGGTCTGCGTTGGGTAGTACTGGCTGCAAATTGAAATATAGGGACACACGCGTCTATATATATATATATATATATATATATATATATATATATATATATATATATATATATATATATATATATGTATGTATATGTATATATATATATATATATAGAGAGAGAGAGAGAGCAAGAGAGAGAGAGAGAGAGAGAGAGAGAGATTTATAATTTTTTATTTAATTAACTCAATCCTGGAAAGAAAAAGTATTTAGGGAGGATGAGGGACAATTGGTATTTTGAAACCAATTTCCACTTTTTATTAAAAAAAAAATTCATGTTTTTAAATTCATCTGAAAATGATAACAGCACGAATTGTTTTCGGGAAGCGTTAAGTTATACAAAATGTTATTCACTTCGAGATCTAATGTTAATCTCTTTGTATTACTTTAAATTTATTTAGTATTAATTAATAATATTTTTTTCCTATTACAATATTTATTCTAATTAAATAATTTAAAAAATGAACAATATATATTTTTTATTAACTATACCATTTCCAAAATAAAAATATTTTTTTTTAAAAATATGTAACTTAAATTTCAAGTGCAAAACTTTAATTTTAATTGTGTATTTATGAAATGAGATGATTTGTTGTTTTAACCAAAATAGTAATCACAAATTTCTTAGATATTTTAGATTTGAAGAAGTGTTTTCGTAAATCACATGTTTTTGTGTTTTTATTAAATCTTTGATTAATAAACAAAGTTTTTTTTCTTCTTTTCTCAAAAACGCCACTCCTATTTCACATAAAAGTTAAAAGTAAGCCTCAAAATGAGGTTCTACCTGTGGTTCTATTTCTGCATAAAGAAAGAAACTCATGCTTTAATGTCACTACGTTCACAACATTCACAGAATTTTCTGAGTATAATAAGAAAAGTTAATAAATAAAACAGCTTGCCTTACACTTAAAAACTTCCAATATTTGCAAACATGTAACGCAAGTAAATTGGATTTCCACGTACCCTATGATTTTTTTTTTCAGATATCTTTATTGTCAATATAAGCCCTTTGCTTATCAACAAAAATGCAATTTTCCAGTGTACGACTCTTACCCTTCACCCCCCCCCCCCCCCCCCACACACACACACTTACCCTTTCTGAAAAATTTAATACGTAGCTGTAAACTCGGAGAAATAAAATTACCTTGTTTCCAATAAAACAAATTTATCACCTCGTAAATGGTTTAAATTTCACTTTTCACCTCATTTCAAAACAACAGCATAAAGGTATAAAACGGTAAAGTCAGTTTGTGATGCTAAATTTGCTTTTACGAACTTTACTGTTTTAAACGGCAGCATGTATTGGACACTATTATTAGATGAAACAAGATTGATTTTTAACTTTGCCTTTTTTATTCATATTTATATTACCCGGTTGCATTTTATTTACAAAAAGCCAATTATGAATGTTTTATTTTTTTTTCCTTTTATAATTTTTAAGGCAAAATAAATATTTTCCAGTAATCTCCATGTTTAACTCAGCTAGAGACGACACCATATTAATGCCATGTATTTCTTTACCTTTACATTATTTTATAAGAGAAACGAAGGTGCATTTCATTATATAGTATCCACTTTAAAAGTAAAACCCAATTTAAATTGTTCGAAAAAGTTTATTTTAAGGATATTATATTTAGGGAATATTAAACAGTAATATAATTTAATTAAACGGCACTTATACATAAGTTCAAGTATTTAATAATGATAATAAATGTGTATACAGGGTCACACTTCTTACCGCTCCCCAACTTCTCTTTTTTAAACGTTTAGTTTTAGAGATATATTTCCAATTGCAATATTTTATTTTCAAATGTTGTTCTTTATCCTATTAAATAAGCCACTTTTTATAGTAAAACTCACTAAATTTTAATTTTATAGTGCCCGGTTGTCCTATAAATTTTAATTAGGAAAACATACTACACGACCTTACAAAAAAATCATTTTTGTAAGAACAAAACTGTTGAATTATGATAAATTGAATTGGGGGAAAAAGGGAAGATGCTTTTTTAGTATCATAAAAAATGGTAAAATTCATAAATATTTTGCGTTTCTTGTTTGACAAAGTATACTTTTTTTACAAATTTTAAAAATTACTTTAGCAAAAAAATGGTAAAATTCATAAATATTTTGCGTTTCTCGTTTGACAAAGTATACTTTTTTTTACTTTAACAAAAAAAAGAATTTTTTTTTTTTTTAAGTAATTTGTTTCTTGACTTGTGTAGGTTGATTCAAAGTGAACGATCGGCGCCTATTGGAGGAAGAAAGTACATCGATAATAATGATGAAAATATGAAGATATCATTAAAGCAACACTTATTTTATACTTTCAGATACTTATTGTTATATTTTGACTACAAAAATCTATAAAGCTTCTGTTTAAAAGCAACAGAAGGTTAAGTTTATCCGTTTGAAGAGAAAGCGGTAGAAAATATGTCCTTTTTTAAATGTGGAAAAAGGTCGGAAGAGTAGGTTACTTTATTTTATTTATTTACTTAAAGTACGTACATCAGATTTAATATAAATTAAACAAATTGATCTCACTCCTTCTATGTTTGCTATTTTAGTGAAAAAGGTAGCTTGCAGAGAAATTTTAAATTATGTTTGCTAAATGCAATGGAAAGAACACGAGGCAATTATATAAAAAATAATAAAATATTGTTAAAATCATATGTTAAAAATCACACGTAGGCTGTAATATAACCCAAACCATCCGATTAATGGCACCGAAAATGTTTGTGTGCCCTGTAAACGAACTATAAGAGCAACATACTTGCTTAACGAACTCATTCAATATACTTGCAAGATTAATACATTGCCTTTCAATTAGGTTTGAAATGGTTCAGTATTTCAAACGTTATCATGTTGAGAAGATTGGAATGTTTTGCTTCTGTGTGTCCCTGTAAACTAACAATAAGGCACTTGATTAACGAACTCATGTTTTATACTTACAAGATCAATACACTGTCCCAATTAGATTCGAATTGTTTCGGTATTTCAAATGTTATCATGATGACAAATTTTGCATGATTTTTTTTTCATGTTTTTCTTTTTCATGTGTATTTGTAAACAAACTATAACATCTACATACTTATTAGGTGTGTTCAAATGCAACCCATTCGAAGCGTGCAAATTGACGAGTTAGAGCTTAAAGTTGGAAATGCACATAGGCCATTAACGTCATCTATATTCAGCATACATTGCGTTACGAAACGGTCATTCTGCTTTCGTTGTTTGAAGGTGGCTGTACGTTAAGGATTGCTGGAGTGATTACGAACCCGTCCAAACAGGACAAATGTGCAGTAATACAGTTTATATATCGGCAAAGGGATGTAAGCCTGTTCAGATTCATCGGAGAAGGGTTGCTGTGTATGAAGAAAAGTCCCTGTCAAAGACAGCTGTTATGGATTGGTCGGGAATGTTCCGCAACGGCCGGGAAGAAACGACAAATTTGCCGCGTCCTGGTCAGTCGCACAAAGTTGTTTCCGAGACACTGATTGCGGATATTGACACTGCGATCAAGATAAACCGTCCACGAAGCATTGCTGACTTGGCAAGTGACTTAAACATTAAAGCAACAACCGAAATTTATTTTTCGTCGACAGCATTCGACGGCTTTCCAAACTATGGGATGCGTGTCTGGACGCTATTGGTGGTTTTTCTAAACAAGTATGTAACCTGTGAGTTTAAATGCATACTATTATTACTTACCCATCATAGGTAGTATAGGGTTAGTCTTGTAATCGTTTTGAAAGTCGAAAAATGTTTTTTTGCGGATTTACACGTTTCAGACACTGGAGATTCCGAAAAAACATATTTTTAGAAGAAAAATATTGTCGTCCGCCTGTCTGTGTGTGTGTCTGTAAACGCTCTATCTCCCGAACAAATTAAGATTGAGACTTGAAATTTGGTATGTACTTAGTATGTAATAATGAGAAGAAGCTTATTGAATTTAAGTAACCTCGATTATCCGGAACTATTTTTTCGGACTCTCGAAATATTCGTCTTGATAAAAAGGTATACAAAAATTTTCGAAACTTTTTATTTTAAGGAGTACGTATAAAAGACAATAAAAAAACATAAATTTTGCATAAAGAATGAAGTCGACTGGATAATCAGCTCCCGAGATATTTGTAATTATATTTTCCACACTCATCGATTTTTCATGATCCTGTATTTCATTCAAATTTCAATTCAAAGATATATTGTAATTGGAAATGAGACGCTTAATCCGACGCAGTAAACCGTTAGTTAATATGATTATCAATTTTGGAGTTATAAGGAAGTTTCTTTCACGCAATTCAGTAATAGAACAATTAAAGTTTATGACGTCATCAAGCCAGGATTTTATCCGAATTGTAATTTATTTTATAAATAGTTTACACATGTTTTATTTTCATATTTTATATTATACATATCTATGAGGGGTAAGTACTACGGTGGCCCCCAACGACTAGTTTTTATTTCATTTACTTTTGTGTTTCCTTTATTCGTGTTCACCTTACTGGAGCTGTCGAACGAGTTTCATTTGACACGCCTCATAGGTAACGAACTAATCTGATCCATACATATTCCCAAGTAAGTTCAAATTCGTTCGGTATTTCCGACGGTATTCAGTATTTCGGACCGTGATGACAAACTTTGCATCTTTTTTTTTTTTTTTTTTTTTTTTTTGCTTTTCTGTGTCCTGGTAAAAAAACTATACAAGCTACTTGGCTAATTAACTTATATCCAAGAAACTGGCAAGATCCCAATTCCCCATTATCCCAATTAGGATCGAATTGGTTCAGTATATGAGACGCTATCGTAATCACACTGTTTGCATTATAAATAGATAGATATATAGACATATATAAACGAAATGATTCAAATAAGTCGATTTCTATAGAAATCAACCTATCTGTCTTTTTATTCTTTTTCTTTTAATATAAGTTGAAAAACAAAGCATTCTGTAAATTAAATTTTCTATGATTTCAAAAAATTAAAGAATTTGTCATCAAATATCGTTCTGAAGAAACTTTTGCACTTTTTTAATACTGTACATTTTAGGTTGTGTTCTATCAGTTTTATATTGCATACTCGAAATATTTTTCAATTTATCTTATCTATTCAATTATTCATCACATTATGGAAAATTAGATATCAACTTAATCTCTTTAGACAAATTGTATGATAGCAGAGTAAATTTTATAAAAGGCTTTGGATAATTAACGTTTACTTGGATTATCATTAATGAAACAATATTGAATAAATGAGGTAATTTCTTACACGTGCATGAACAAGCTTCAGATTTATTGTGCTCACACAACAATAAAATGACACGGAAAAAATAAGAAACGATATTCCGTGTTTTGGCCACTTGCAGTATATTCAAAATGTTTCATGGATATAAAATATGTTTGGATAGAATGTGAATTGCACTTTTCTAGTTTTCCTTTTACTTCTGAAAATTTTGATAAAATGAATTCGTAAAAGAAAATGTTAAAAAAAGGGGAGGGGAAATAAAAAAAGTTTTCATTTTAAAAAACTCGCTTTTCAATGTTTATCTTAAAAATTACGCCCAAATTAATGACTGCAATTCATGTTGTTTCAAAACATTTCGGTTATAGTATACTAATTTGACGTGAGCTCCGAAATTCACAGCTGTGTTTTATACTTGGAAGAAAGCGTGAACAAGTGAATTTATCAAAAAAAGTTATAATTTTTGTTCTGTTTCTTTTTTAATATATGGCAACACAAAATTAAAAAGGCGTTATTTAAACTCTCTATTTAGGACCTCTAAATTATTTTCTCAATGTATAATCATAATTTAATTAGTATTAAACTGGTATTAAATTGATAAAAGTGTATTTTCTAAAAATATGCAACATTTGGTGGCAAGAGTTTACCATCTTGCAGTGTAAAATTTTATGATAAATGTCTTTCATATATTTTGAGTGTTTTTTTATGTAATTAATATAATCAAATGTTCTTTTGCATATTATGTATAATTGTTATATGACTGTTTTCTATTTTTAATTGTACATTGTCTTTACTTTATATATTATGGTGGTGCAAAGTATATATTGAGTCCCATTACTTATCGGGCTGGCTGACATTTTTATGAGTGCAGCCGAACCCAAAATGTCGGTTGGAGCCGAAGTTGAAAGTTTTATGGTTGGAAATTTATGGGGGCTGTTGGTCACGCTTCGTGTGAGGCCCCTTAATTTTCAGTAAGGTGGGGACTCAGAGAAGGCGTCTAGATGTTTGCCGAGACCAAAGGGCAAGAAAATCTCTGTTCACTGACCAGACAGTGTAGAGATGTTTAGCTTGGATTGGATGGTCAAGGAAGGTAGGTGTGACGCTTAGCCCATCGTAGCCATTCCAATTCAAGTATGCAAATTTTGGATACAGGCAAGAGCCCCGCCTACTTGGGAAACAATAGCTCCGAAAAATAGAGAAGTGACAGTTGGAGATCAGGAGTCGGAGACCAGCAGTCAGAGATCAGCAATCGGAGATCAGCAGTTGGAGTTAGTTTTTGGATGGTATGTTTTTTTTTCAACTTAGTGTGAGTTGCCCGTGTAACTCGACTTTTAATTGAGTGTGGAACTAGACGTCTGACTTGAGAAGGGATTATACTTCAACGAAGTGTTCGTCATGGCTCCAGTGTTCCTTAATACCCAGGGCTCATGTTACATGGCTCCGTTCTCTGGTGCCCCCAAAAAGTGTATAAGGTATGAATCGGCTTTTTGATTTTTCTGATCTATGTAAAAAAATGTGTACCCCCAGTTGTTTATGGTATCACAAACAGGAGAACATTTCGTTCCTAATTCAGTAATTTTTAAATGTTTAGAAATTGGTAAGAAGTATTTAGAATTAATTATAATGTTAATTACAGAAAAGTACTCAGCTTTATTTCAAAGGATGTCTTGTATGATATGTTTATATATTTTTTAATATGTTTATTTAATGTTTTTAATGTAAATAAATTAATTGCTTGTTCAAAATGATGTTGCCATCATTTAAGTGTGTTAGTGATTAATTTTAAAACCTAAATGTTCTTCAAGAGTTCATTAACTTTAGTATTAGAGTTTTAGTTTAAGATTATCTTTGGGGCTGTTTTGTAAAACTGGGAATTCTTTACACTCCTATCAAAACAAAGGCTATATGTTAGATGCTCTTCTAATACACAACGCGATGGTTTATTTTTTAAATAAAAAGTTTCTTTATTATTTGAGAAATTTAGTATCTAATTAAGCAACGATCACAAATTCTTCTGTAACCAGAACCCCTTTTAAGATGATTCCTGAGTTAGGGTACAAGTGCACCCAACACCTTATTATCTCTATGTGTGGTAACTTGTTATTATGGACAGCTGTAACCGGCCTATAGTAAGCTGTGTCTAGAGCTTACCAGCAATGCTCTTTATTCTTTATTTATATTTCATTTTCTGCCATTTTGTGTTTAATAATATTTCATTGTTTCAATTTCACAGCCAGATGACATATTTTGGAGGGCGTGGTTTTGCGCATAGGCATGATTAACACCATCGCTATCGTAACTCGTACATAGTTGTACCATAAAGTATATTTGGCAATATAAACACTGCGCCCGACTAACAAAAAAAGTCTTAAAATTAATTCATTAATTTATAATCAAGTAATAAAAATATTAAAATGTGTTATTGTCACCAGAATCCCACCTGTGTATATAATTTTTATAATTCTAGCATATCAGGAAGCGAGTCAAAAATCGACTATAAAATTCAATCTTCGCATACATGAATAATGTTAAGTTAAATACAAGATTGTGATAAAGTCTTAAGATCTCCAGATATCAAAACTTCCAGTTACGCATTTTATATATTTAATTCTTTTAAATTCCTTTTAGAAAGCACACAAAAAAAATAAAAGCGTACATTTGTTATTTTTTAATGTTCCCTTTGTTATTTGTCATTAATTATTCTAATTGGATGAGTATGTTCTTTTCTTAAGATTTCATTATATAAAACTGTCGAAATTGAACTTACAAACTCACAAAGCTGAACATGGCGTACTATGGGTATAATGGCATGAAATGTGGGCAAATAATAATTTGGATAATACTTAAGAGTGCTAATCAATCATATCTCAAATTCCCCTTGTTAATGTTAAACCAACACTGCAAATAAAGGAGTCTTAAAGTAAGACAAAAAAAAACCACTGAAAATGCATTTAAGACACGTAAATGTCTTAATATAGAGCTTAGACATAATAGATACCTTAATTTAACACAATTGTGTATCTTAATCGACTGGTGGTAGAAATGAACCAGTAGGGTTTCTGTGGCCAGTGTCTTAATATGGTAAAATGTTTTAAATTAAGACATTGCTTTTGTTGATCACATCTGAAATGAGAAGGGAGGGAGGTCAGGGCAGGCAGGTGTAGTGATGAGTATCAGAGATAGGGACGCCGGCATTACATGACGACGTAATGCATTTACAAATATAATAAATACAAGAGCTCCTTGGATTATAAAAGAAAATATTTTAAAGAATGAAAGAAAGTTTTATCTTTAGGTTTTCTTATATCTTTGTTTTAATAACGTCACATAATTTCTATTATATATTTGTCAGATACGAATTTAGTTTTTATTACGTGTATATTTATATAATAGCTTTCAAGTCACTTGCCTAGAATAAGTATTTTATCTTAAATCATTAAAAAATGATGATTTTGCTTGGGTTATGTAGTTGTATTGTAGTCTACTTTAACTATTACGTGTATTTCATCACAGGACTTTTTTATTATTTACGTATGATATGTGTCTAAGTATAGAAGGTAAATTTTATCCATGCAGATATTTTTTTTTAAGATTATTGTTCTTTATTTCGATATTATTATGCATTTTTCAAAATTCCATTTTATGCGTTGGTATTCAAATATATTTTCTAAATCATATAAATTTTGTGCTCGCTAACTGTTTTCGGTTACCTTTCAGCGTAGTTTAAATATTTATTTATTTAATATACTACTATAATTCACTAAATTTTTAAGTCTTATTACCACTAAGTTGAGTTTCGGCCAGTGATTTATTTTCGATATTTTTCGATTCGGTAGCGTATTACTGCTTATTTTACTGTTTATTACTGTTAATTTTACGTTATAATACTGGCAGCTGAGGTCCCAGTATTATACTGTAAAACCAACACTTTTTTTTTTTGCAGTGTACACTCTCAGAAATAAAACACTCAATTTTGACTATTCATCAATCCTTAAGCCCTATTTCGTTATTTTTGCCAATCATTTGGTCACAGAGTCACGTGGTTTTTGACGAAACGTGAATCCTCAACGAGGCTAACGAAAAAGAAAGGCTACCGCGGTGCTTTACGCTTATCTTTTTTTACAGACCGCGAGAGCCACGTGATGCTCGAATCCACCAATGCAGGTGTATGGAAAGAGCATCACGCCACTCTAGCGGTCTGTAAAAAAAGATAAGTGGAATGCACCGCGGTAGCCTGTCTCTTTCGTTAGCCTCGATCCTCAAATATCTGACGAAACTGTTTCCTCACTATCAAAAATAACACTCTCAGACTATTCCGCAATTCTTGAGCTATATTTCAACATTTTTGACAATTATTTCGTCTCGAAATTAAGGGATTTCTAATGAAATCGAAAATCTCAAATATTTGACGAAAATGTTTCCCTATTCACGGCCAGATTATTTTTGTTGTTACAAAATCGTTCAAAAAAATTACACGAAAGTACCAAATTTACAATATATTAATGAAAACAGAAACAAAAATATTTCATCCTTAGGGGCCGCTATAACACGAAATTACTAAATTTCTACTTTATTTTTCATATCTGATATTTTGCGTATATCCTTTTTGTAACTTTAACATTTTTGTAACGATTTTATGCATTTCTATTGCCTATTCAACGATAAATTTTGCTAAAGTTATAGAATTTCGTTAAAAACACTTAAAAAATTCTTCTAAAGTTACAGAATTTCGGTTAAAATAGTAAAATGCGAACATCATTTGGTCCATTTTTCAACCGAGGCCCCACCAGTGGCTGAGAGGTTGTGCTCTCGAAGCTGGTAGACGGGAGGTGCTGGGTTCGATCCCAATCGCGCCCGTCGGCCTAATCGTTCGGAGTTTTCGTGGTTTTCTTCGAGCCGTGGATTTATCCATGCGTAAATACGGATTAGGTTCCCTTAGAAAGACCCCCACGAAGGGCACTCCCCCCGGGCCTATATCCCTAGTGTAGATAATTGGCCGTCAATTATTAACCCAACCCATTTTCAACCGAAAGCAACAACCATTTTCCCAAAAGCTTTAAAAAAAAATCAAAATTTTAGGACCTTTTTTTTTATTTAAGAAATATATTCATATAAAAATCAAATTTAAAATATGCCCCTTTAAAATTGATCCCTTTTCCCTCTATAAACAGTAACGTGTTAAAATCTCTCCTCCAATATGCATTTCAAAATTTATTATTTCTGATCAACAAATTAACTAGAGCATATTCTAATCATTCATTGAACAAAGGCAATTTCTCTAATAAATTATATTAATCAAGCCATATTCTAATTATTTATTAACCATAGAAAAACCATAATAATAATCTAGCTTTATTAATTCATGCTGATATTATAATAGCACCGATAAAAATACGATCTGCTTTCTAAAAGTATAATCACACATCAACATCCGGTAAATACATTAAAAATCAAAATCACACAAGGTCTCACTGGCAAAGCAGGCGGAGCGTTCGCCTCCGAAGCTGTAGGTTGCGCGTTCGAATCCCGTTCAAGACTTGAGAAATGCGATGTAAAATTCCCCTCCTCCTGCTAATTCGAGATGCTTCTAAAATTGTCAATAGATGGTGCCATCAGTCTTTTTTTTCGAACAAACAATTTGACGAAACGGCGCGGCTTTTTCAGACATTTCAAGTGTTTTAAAAATGGTGGCGTTTTAAAACGTTTCCAATGTCTGAACTTCAGATGCAAAAAGGTGTCTTAAAAAGTAAGACACTTTTTTTTTTTCAATTAAAATGTGACCATCCATTTAAGATACATTTTTAATTGAATTTCAGACGTTTGTGTTTACAGTGAATGGGCGTGGAAGGAATTCATATTTTTCAGTATCTCATCACGAAGCAAATATTTCTAATTTCTTTTTTCTGTGTACTCTTCTCAAAGGATGTCTCTTAATTTTTTTTGTGGACAAAATATTTCTAAAATATATGCTTAATATAATATTTTATGTGTTACATTCTTAGCGAAGCTGACGAGCTGTGAGTCAGATTTTAAAACTTAAACAAAAATAAAGTAGATGTTTAGAAATATTTTCTCAGATAAAAAATAAATATACATCCTTTAATAAGAGTACACAGAAAGAAGGAGTTACAAATATTAATTTCCTGATGAGATATTTCAACAATGCGAATGCGTTCTGTTGGAAGGATCTGTAATGGTAAATAAATAGTTGTGATTTCAGAAAACTTTCCAAAACCTCGAAACTAATCTCTTTGACATTTGTGAAACAGGCATATATTAAGTAAGATATAAAATAACAACAAAATGAAAGTGATTGCGTAAGTCTTGATAAGGGTTAATTTAAATGTCCAATTATACTTAATATTTCCAAATAAATAATAAAGTATATTAATAAGCATGCGTTGTGTATTTTTGATGAACACCCACTTATAGACTACTAGCCAATTAAACTACCTTGCTGGCTAATTTAGACATTAAATAGAAATTACTGTATTACTACACCAAAAATTTTACGTACACATGATGCATGCGCAAAACGAAGCAAAGATAAGTAACAAAACAAATATTTATTTACATGAAAATATTTACAAAATAGTTTAAAAGATTAAACTGGAAGTTGCTACCATTGTAGCATTTTTGAAGGATCACATGTACCAAATATTTAACTTCTACATTAATTTTAATCAACATATTTATTAGGGAGCTTCGTTACATATTTTAATGAATCCTTTGAAATATTTAATTGCTTTAATTTAATTTGCAATAAATAATTACGAGTATGGAATTAAACATTTTATCCATAAATATTTATTAATTTAACCTGAATACCTGTGTATACAAGGTGTGTTACTCTACTCTATAGAAATAAAAAAATTAGCTAGATTAGTACACTGAGGGTTAACACATCATCTTAGAAGTTGCAGCTGGCATTATTATTCACAAAGTTTTCCGACGGCACACATATAATAAATGTCAGCGTTGGTGCTACCAATGGTCAAACTTTGTTTAAAATAAATAATTTCCATCAACTAGAATCATGAACTGACTCTTTGATAAATTAGCTTCAATATTCTCTAAAATTCCATGAGAAGAGTCAGGCTGTTTAACTTATTCACCAAGCGAAAACCTACAAGAGCTAAAATCTTATATAAATCTCTAAAACTGAAAAATAGTCTTATAAATTCTATCAAATCTGAAAAATCTTAAATTTTATAAAACTCTTTAAAATTGTATGAATCTTTAAATATGTCGAATCAAACTGCGTGCAGTTCGATTTATAACATTTTAGAAGGCGTTACTCACTACCCCCGTGAATTTTGATTGGATGAATTTCAGATCCATATTATTGGTTCTGAGATTTCTTGTTCTTCCATTCGTCTTACCTGCGCCCCTGTAATTTCTTATGTCATACAGCTGGCTCGTAGGATAATCCGAAACTGACCTTTTGAACTGTCGTAAATTTTGACATTGTCCTTTTGTACCTATAACGTCAAAACTGTAAACTCGATGTCTATGAGCTCGGACGACAGTGTAGAAAAAAAAAAAACATTTATTTTAACATCAAGGGTCAATGGAAACACCTATTAAAATAATAAACACATAGAAAATATTAATTGGTAAATATGAGATTTAAATATGAAATGTTCGATAAGAGATTGAATATGAACTATCGATCATGTATTTCCAATGAATAGTTAGGAAGTTGTGAATTGTAGAAAGTTCAATCTCTGTTCTTTTGCGTGGTTCATCGGAAAAGATGCGCAAAATGAATATTTGCAATATCATTTAAGCACCTTCTATGCCCATAGGCTTAACATCAACGAGGGAAATTTGAAATTTTATGCTTAAGAAATTTACAAGAAAAATAGTACAAAAAGTTACCAATAGAGGTCGATGACACACCAAAACTTCTAAAACATGTTTTATAGAAACTGAGAATCCATGCAACTTATGCAAATAATGGTTTCAATAAATAACAAGTTGGAAATTGTACGTGAAACGTGACAAATCAGGTGCGTTCGTACTATAGCTAGTTATATAAATAGTCAGATCTTGCTGATTTTTAATTCTGTGAAATGAATTCTATCGTCTGCAGATTAATTTCTGTAATAAAATAAGTATCTCGGTCGCTTGACGATTAAACCTCGAAAGCTCCTATAAATAGAAAGAAACGATTAAAAAAAAAAAAATCAAATTTCTTAATAAATGTTTTTATTAATATTTTCTAAAGTTTGGATTCGATTTTTATAAAATTTGAAATGTCTCGACAAAATTCTGTAAAGATAATATATTTTGAATTTCAAACCATTCGATTGGGTAGTTTTTGCGTTATTATATGCCGACGGACGGACCAGGCGACGACAATAGGTGCTACGTATTTATATAATTGCGAACGCACCTAAAAAAGAAAGGGCAGTCCAATCTATAAAAGGCTTTCCAATTGGCTGATGCACCCAATGCGACATTCTAAAACAAAGCTCTTTTTAGTAAAGGTTTCCTTCTAGAATGGCAAAAACTCAGTTGCTGCTTTTAGAGCATTTCACCCAGAACATTTGTTTACAAAATTTTGATAAATAAATCTCGAGAACAGAATCTAAAGTGTCGATTGCCCATATCTCATGACATAATGGCAAATACAATGTTTAAACAACACTCTGAGTTGAGAAAGTTTAATTTTCACAGCTTTGTAAGTTGAAAACGTTCAAATGACATCAGAATTATTAGTATTATTAGAATTATAAATTAGAATTTATAATCATCATCCTATATATTATTCTGTTGTTAGCATCACTTTTTCTAAGCAAATAAAAAATGGCAGAACGATAAATGAGATACCATATGAAAGGATTTTGAAGATGGTTCTGACATAATACACTCACATTTCGTTAAAAAGTGTATTTGGATTAAAAATTAAATCATCATTGTTTTCCTAAATGAAATGAAAAGTTTTCCTCAAATTAGTGTTGCCACAAAAATAAAATACCGCAGCTATTATTATAAAAAAAAAAGAAAGAAATTCAATAAATATAAAGTGGGACATCGTTGCTGCACAGGTTTATTTTATACTTATGAGTAAAAAGAAAAATTAAAATTAAAATGCTCCATTTATTTTTCCTTATTCCATGTTTTTTTTTTCTTTTTTCGAAATAGATGATGTCACCCTCTAATGCAGTTAAAATTCCATATATGTATATTGTGTTTGCGTTTGCTATCTTTGGTCAGTTTTTACTGTAACTTTGATGGAATAAATGAGATGATATTCTGGATTGACTAATGTTGTTTGCAGATATTTTTAGCCCTTAATTTTTTTTAGAAGTTTAAACTTGCATCTAAAAATATTAGATATTGCTAAAAAATATTAGACTGCAGCGCAAAATTTTCGCACGGGTCCACTGGTATATATTATTTATATTGTCAACATCCCTTTTTTTATGAATTTACGAAACACACAACAACGAATGAGATATCATTCGAAATGTTTTGAAGCAGCTTCTGACATAGTACACTCACATTTCGTTACAACATGTTTTTTCATTAAAAATTGCTGTTAATTAAAAAATAAATCAGCATTGTTTTCATAAATGAAATGGTTTCCTCAAATCATTGTTGCCACAAAAATAAAATACCCTATTGTATGATGCTTAACAATGATTATAAAAAACATAAATAGTACAGAAAAGATAAAGTATGTTTTATCCGCACGGCTTTATTTTATATTTATGATTGAAAAGCAAATTTGAAATTCAAATGTTTAGAAGGAAAATACATCATCGATTGATCGAAGCCTAAGATGCTTTCAGTTGTAGCATAACATGTATGCTTTGTTATATTAAATTGAATTGTAAGTTATGTGTATTCAATGTTTTTGATTAAAAATTGCTTTTAATTAAAAATTAAATCAGCAGTGTTTTCATAAATGAAATGAAAGGTTTTCCTGAAATCATTTCCTTAAATTGAATTGTAAGTTATATGTATTCAATTTATTTTTATTTGTCCTGCGTTCTTTCCGAAGCGGAGGACGTCATTCGTCTTCTAATTCTGTTAAGATACGATTGTAAATTTTCTTTCTCGAGCGTGCCTTTTGCTATCTTCAATCACTTTTACTGTAACTTTTATGAAATAAATGAGATGATATTCTGGCGTTACTAATGTCGTTTGTAAATATTTTTATCATTAATTTTTCTTTAGAAGTTTAAACCTGCATCTAAAAAATATGAGATATAACTAAAAAAATAACTACAGTGCTAAATACTCGCACGGGTCCACTGGTTTATCAATATTTTTATAAAAGGTGCTGATTTTACATAAATATCGTAAAGTACAATATAATTATATTTTGCTATAATAGTTTTCAACCAACTTTAAATGAGGATAATTATTTTTCATAAAGTTAAAAAAAATTTCGTTTCGGGCACGAGAAGACAATTGGGCTTGGTCACATGTTCGAGAAAATTTGATTAGTGTGTCATTTTGGTCATGCGTCATGATATTTGAACTCAAAGCTAATTTTGACAGAGCATAGCTCGGTCCTCCCTGCTCGTAAATACGAAAATTAAGAAAAATATAAAAATATTTGTTTATAACTCGTAAATTGCGACTTCATATTCATAAAAAAAATAACGTGTTCCTCTTTTCGTTATTTATGAAACTTTTATTCCAGCAACTAAAAATTTCATTTTTCATTGAATCACATGTTTGTTAATACTGTTCTGATTGCTTTATACCATCACTAAGTCATATGTCACGAAACCTCTCATGACGAGTTTTGCCTATAGTGCTCCATCACATAAATCGATTACAACTGTTATTTTTCCTGTAGTGATGGTCTGTGAGAGAGGTGCCTTATTTGTTACGTGATATGCCTTGAGCAATAACCCTAGTTATTTGCTTAGATTTCTCACCGTATATATATAAAAAGGGTGTTCACAATTTCGAGGTTTTTAATAAAATTTTAAATTTAATATTAATCAACATTTTCCGGTGTAAAGTTTGTTTCATTCATCCTTTGAAAATTAGGATAATATACTGCAATATCTGGAGTTCTAAAATTATTATTATTAACTAATAATGTCATACAGAACATGGAAATCTTTAACTCGTAACAAAATGTCTTTGCATTGAAAACTTTTTTATACAACGACTTGAATGCATTGTTAAAGAATTTTATTTTTCCTTTTACAAGACAGTTTAGTGAAAAATAAAAGCAAAAAATAACATTTAAAATAACTCATTTTTAAATATATACACTGTCTTATTTAACTTAACTTTTTTTTTGTATCTAAAGATGGAATTTCGTAGTCGATGTTTGGCTCAGTACCTGATATTCTAGAATTATTATTTAAAAAAAAAAAAGTGTACACAGGTGTGTTTCTTTGACAATACAGCATTTTAATTTTTTTAGAACTTAATTATAAATTATGCGCCGAACCACACTCGCCAAATTATGCTAACTGGCTGGGAAACTTACTACAATCAAATATTTTAAATACTAAAAAGTAGGAGATTTTAATAAACAATAAAGAGCGTAATGATAGTTTTTTAAAGCACTCTTTTATCATTTAATAGTTTAATATTAATTAAATTATGGTTATACGTTATAGTTAAAACAATTTAGAAATCATGAAGAGATAGTTTAAATAGTTGTTTTCATGTTACCATATCTTAAAAGAGAAACCAAGCAAAAATTATAATTATTTTAATAAATTCAACAGTTTGGGCTTTCTATCAAGCATAAGTAAAAGCGGTGAATTTTTACTAATCGGTCTCCACGCCAAACGAACGTATATTGTAATGGAAATTTATTGGAACTACATAAATTGCAATCCTGAAATTAAGCGTGATTTTAAAGATAAACATTAAATGCTTATAAAAGAGTATTTTTTTTAACAATTTTTACTTTTATTTTTAATACAGTTCAAAATATTTCAGCTTCGTTTTATTTATTTGTCTATCTAGGCACTTTGGGGAAAATGCTTGAATTTTCATAAAATTTTAGTTATATTCTTTTTCAATTTAATAAATTTTAAAGAATTTCATTATTATGAATAAAATACCAATATTGGGGTAATTAGGGTATAAAAATCGCATTTAAAATGCTTGACTTTTAAATGCTACAGATACTACAAACGACTTTTTTTTTTTTCATTTAAGCAATGAAACTATGTAACTCCTATGTGTACTCCTAGAATGAAACTATGTAAACATTACATTTATTACCTATTTTATTACATAAAAAAACTATACTCAAATTGCACCATAGGTGCAGGGAATTTGGGTATAATGTGAATTTACAAAGAAATGTGTATTTTATATTCTAACTATGCTTAAGTTACTTCCCCCCTAATAGATAAATTTAGGTATGTTAAGAAATAAAGAAGATTTTATCAAGGTGTTTTAATAAAGATTTATTAGGTTTAAATCTAGGATGAGCTGCATGCAATGATGAACCTTTCTTAACATCTTCTACAGCCATTTTGAGATCATTGCCATCATATCTTTTCTTTACATGCATGCGAGGCATGTCTGAAAAAAAAAAAAACTAGATTAGTTTATAGGTTTTGTTGCAGAATTAATCCATTTACCCAAATTACCCCACATTTAAAAAAATACAATTATATACAAAGCACTGCCATTTAACATTAAACTTTTAAATCAAATTACTGTAAAAATATATAATGTAAACATGCCTGAATTAGAAAGCTGTAGATAAGATAGTTTTGTAGCCAGTGCTTTCGATGTTGATGCTGCTCACAGACTTGTACAGAAATACCAGTTAAACATATTTTTCAAGAGTGTAACCCTTGGTTATCTATAACCTTTTTCCGCTGAAATAATTAGATACATGGTATTATAAACAAATGGTATAAATTAAATAATTCAAAAAAATATAATGTTAGGTTTTATAAAACAAAAATGCAAATTATACTCAAATTATCCCACTGTAACTAAATCACCAAACTATAAAATTAATAATCGAAAAAAATATGTATTATAACATATAATAAATTTCTAAATATTGTTTATAATTTATTCTAAATGTAAATGACTTTTAAGTTATTGCCATATAATATTTTATTTAGAAATTTTGAAAAATAGCCTGCACAGCTAAAATATGTTCTGTGAAATAGGACGAACCTATTGGTAATAATTTATCTTCTTATATAAATTTACAGAGAACTGAAAACGGAAATTCTGTTAAAAACAGAGAAACTGTATTGTAAATTTACCATAGACATTGTAAATATTAAAAAGTAAAAAATGTCGTTGGTTCGCAGACTATATACATGTACATGAGTAAAATAGAACAAAGAAAGTATTTCTTTTTTTAAGTAATCCGAGTAAATTATTACGGAAAGTATGCGAGTATTACATTCCAGGGCGTTAAATATAAGCGAGCAATTTTTCAAAAATTATGCCAGAAACCTCTTGTTACAAAAAATATGAATAATACAAAATTAAATAAATATTTATTATTTAATAATTAAATTAAATTCAGTTATAGTCTTTAAATTCAGTTTTCCTACCAATAAATTTCTTGTATTATCAAGTTTTACAGAAATATACTTGGAGATGGTGTAAGATTTCCTTTAAAATAAAACAACTCCAGATTAGAATCAGAAATATTCGAGTTAAACTGTACCTGACTCGAACCCGAAACCCGACCCTAACCCTACAAAAACATATCGTCAACTCAAAACCCACTACAGGTTAACCCACAACCAACCCGAACCCGAAGTGACAGAAAATAATCTATATTTTAATAAAAATTTATACGGGTAGTCTACAATTATATTTTTAATATCAACTTTATCTTTTTTTTTTTTTTTTTTGTATAAGAATGAACATATATTAGTACTCAAATTTAATTCATAGTTTTTCATTTGAAAAATATTCTGAACTTTCTTTTGAAAAATTGGGTCAATTTGAACCCGATTCAAAAGAGTCAAAACCCAACCGAAATCGACCCAAACCTGTCAATCTAAAGTCAACCCGACTCGCTATGAAAAAAAAAAAAAAACGCCGATCTTTCCCGAAGTGCAGTTCGGGTCAGTTTCGGGTAAAATTGGGTTACCCGACAAGATGCAGGATTCTACTACGTATACAGTATCAGTACAAAAACCCTTAACGGGTTAAAGTTTGTGACGCAGCACTTTACCTTTTGTCTGTAAGAATTTCAAATACGGGTCTTAAAATTAATGATATCAAATTTTGAGTGACGGTATGCTATACATTAAAAAACTTATCTTTTTTTTCCCCCTATTGCTATATTGATATTCAGTGGTGCAAATATTATTTTCTACATGAAAAACTTTATATAAGTTTTTTGCTCGTGCTTTTTCATTCACATCTCTGATAAATTCAAAATACGAATTTTAAAAGAAATGATATCAAAATTCAAGTGACGCCTTCATGTGTCTTTAATGGGTTTGTTTTAAAATCCAATTTAATTTATTTTTGGTTTGTCTCCTAATGTATATTTACACATGCTAACAATACTTTTAATTTTCTAATACATCATTAAATATATCACTTGCAATGAGCCTGTATCATGCATTGAAATGTATTTATTTCAATAAATTGATTTATCTTTTGTGCCATGCTGTCGAAAATTGAAAGAAAAATTTATGTAAAGGTTTATTTTGCATCATATTATCCATTTGCATACATTTCACTTAGTTTGGATACTATGACGCAAAATAAACCTTTACATAAATTTTTCTTTCAATTTTCGACAGCATGGCACAAAAGATGAATCAATTTATTGAAATAAATACATTTCAATGCATGATACAGGCTCATTGCAAGTGATATATTTAATGATGTATTAGAAAATTAAAAGTATTGTTAGCATGTGTAAATATACATTAGGAGACAAACCAAAAATAAATTAAATTGGATTTTAAAACAAACCCATTAAAGACACATGAAGGCGTCACTTGAATTTTGATATCATTTCTTTTAAAATTCGTATTTTGAATTTATCAGAGATGTGAATGAAAAAGCACGAGCAAAAACCTTATATAAAGTTTTTCATGTAGAAAATAATATTTGCACCACTGAATATCAATATAGCAATAGGGGGGAAAAAAAGATAAGTTTTTTAATGTATAGCATACCGTCACTCAAAATTTGATATCATTAATTTTAAGACTCGTATTTGAAATTCTTACAGACAAAAGGTAAAGTGCTGCGTCACAAACTTTAACCCGTTAAGGGTTTTTGTACTGATCTCATTACTTTTTTGAGGTTAAGGATCAAAAGATGAAGAAATTAAAATATAAAGACCAGCGTAATTAGTTTATAGTCATAATTTTCACTCACCTTCAATCCCCCCCTCCCCCCCCAAAAAAAGGAAAATAATAATAAAAATAAAATAAAATAGAATAAAAGAAAAATATATACCTCAATTTTGATGCAACTTCATTATTTAAAATTGTTTTGAAAAATAAACTCTCATTTTATTTTTTTACAGTTGTAAAAATCAGTGCTAAATTTTACTGTAAAAAAAAAGTTTACGAAGAAATATAGAAAGAAATATTACTAAGAACAAATTTATAAAGTTAAATGAAATATCAAACAATTCATTAAAAGTTAAAATAAAACTTGATACATGTTAAACATTATTTTAAAAAAGGTGCTATATATGAAAACTAGCAGAATTTAAAAATTTTAATTACAGAAAAAGCTACAAATGTTACTATTAAAAGAAGTGTACTAGGTCACGTTGTATTAAATTTTATTTGAAACAAAATAAGTTAAACTTTAAGTTCAAAAATGTTACAAAAATTAAAATGAAAAACAGAATACATTTTAAAGAACTGGAGCACACAAAACTTTATAATTTTTTTTTAAATGTCGCATTAAAAGAAAATCATACTATAAATATATTATTAAACTAAGCAAAAAATAATTAAAAGTAAATACAGTGAAATTTCATGTGCAGCTGTATAATGCTTTAGAAATAAATCTAATGGGCCGTTCACTATGGAATGTAAGCAATGAAAATCTGTAACATGTCCTGAATTATAATCTAAAATTTATACTTTAAATATTTAGAAAATTAAATATTCTTCCAGTTTGTTTGTTAAATGACAATAACAATACTAAGTTATTTTTATTACATAATGAACCTGAATATTTGATAGTAAAAAAGTATTATATTTAAAAGACAGCGTTATCATTTGATAATAACAGTAAACTGTTAAAACTGTTTTACAGATTTATTTTAATTTTATTTAAATAATTACTGTAAAACAGCTTAAATGTAAAGATAGTTGCTAAACAATCATAAATACTGAACTGGTAATGTGGGTCCCCGGGAGCAAAAAAAAAAAAAAAAAAAAATATATATATATATATATATATATATTTAAGGATTAGATTTTTATTTTATTGATAAGATTTACTATATTTAAAATATTTGCTTTTTTTATTGATAAGCTTTACTATATTTAAAATATTTGCTTTTTTAATTGATAAGATTTATTATATTTAAAATATTTGCTCCCTATTATCCACAAATCGAGGTGGAGGGTATCACCGTCACCAACGCAGGGTTCATACTCATCTTCCAAAGAAAAATCCCCTGATGTATATTCTGGAATGAATAATATTCCCATATCAACAATTAACGACAACTTTAAAACCAGTATCATGCCCCCCCCCCCCCCCCCCGCTCCTAAAAATAAAATAAGATAATATAAAAACAAGGTACTGATGTCAAAAATAAATTTTATGAATCACATATGGACAGAATTGTAAAAGTTTCCAATTTATCATGTCAGAAAGCGTGTCTTCGTTTCATGTAATTCTGACATCACAAAGCATGCGAATAGCAGCGACTTCCCTCATTTCCCAGAGTAGCTGAACGTTTCTTTAGGATTTCCCCGGTTTGGAGAATTTTCTGAATTATCCTTTGAGATTCCCCTGATTATCAAGACGAAAATTTATCTTCCTTATTTTTACCCTAAATCCCTTTATCCCCTGATGAGTATGAAACCTGCAACGGCTCCTTGTTGCCCACTTCGTTCCGGCATAATTTACACACACATTATCTAGAAAGCTTCAGGCCAAAGGCTTTTTGGATTTTGTAATTTTCTGGAATTCGTGACCTCCTGAACTTTGGAATTCCCCTCATTCCCCAAAACCTAGGATTCTAATTGTAATTTATCAAAAACATAAGAATAAAAAAATTAAACAATCCCATGTAGGATATGAATAAAAACTTACCTTTTGCATTTCTTTTTTTAAAGATCTAAACAAAAATTCTTACAATATGAAATGGTAACAATAAATAATAAAATCAGTAACAAATTCTACCCCTTTTTTTTCTTTACAACTGCATAATTTACATGAAAACGATTAATATTTTCTGGATTTTGAGTCCTTCCAGAGTTTGGAATTCTTGATACTAGGTCCTATACTGTAATGAACTAAGAAATCTTTATTAAAATTAATAACTAAAATGCATATACACAGGATTATTTGATTTAAAAATTGTAACATAATATTTAGACTGTTTGTCTAACACATAATTATGGAATTTTTTTCTTGTTTTTTTCTATAACTGAAAATAATTTGGAACAGCTTTGGCATTAGCCTGCTGTCCGCCATCTTGGATACATTTTTGGTGCGAAAAAGCCTTTTTCGCCAAGTAGTAAATGTCGCCAAGTGGTCATTTATAGCCCTTTTAGACTTAACTATAAAAAAAAAATTTAAGCAGATAATAAACAAAAAAATAAAGTATAGCAAAGCAATTTAAATCATGAATATTTTATAAAGCGTTTATTAAATTATTCATGATTTTAACTGCTTTGCTTTCCTTTTATTTTTGGATTTTTACTACCTACTTTAAAAAAATTCATAATTACACCTAAAGTGGCTATAAATGTCAAGTCGGTGACATGAAGCATAAAAAACAGAGTCACCATCGAGAAAATGGTAAATACTTAATGGTTATGAGGTTAAAATATTAAAATAAAGCAAATAAACGCCATTTGAAAAGAAAAAAAATGCAGGAGAGGAGGGGAGGCAACATGCAGATAATCAAACATCTTGTTAGCATCTTGAAAATAGCAAATACTTAATTATTCTGAGATTAAAATATTAAAATAAAGCAAATAAACATCAAAAGAATTTTTTTTTTAAATTGTGGACCCCCCATGACCGCCCGCTATGAAAAATATTCATAGCGCCACAACTTTTTTTAATCTGCAATATATTTTCTTGAAAAAAAAAGGGCGGGGGCTTTAAAACATATAAATATTAAAAAATAAAATGCATAAAAATAACATTACAATTTTATCAAAAGAGAAATCTATTCAAAAATCAATCCTAAGCAATCAAATACTTAAAATTCACATTAAGCAAATCTTTAATCCTAAATTATTCCACGAATTCACTTAATATTTTTTTTTTTTTTTTTTTTTTTGCAAAACCAGAATTACAATTCTAAAAAAAAAAAAAAAAAAAAAAAAAAAAAAAAAAAAAATCTATTCAATCAATCTATCCTAAACAATCAAATACATAAAATTCACAAGAATTAAACCAACTTTTGTTAAAAATATATCTAATTTAAAAAATAACTAATCTATCCCTAAATTTAAAAAAATCACATTCATAAATCAATCAAATACATAAAATTCGCAATAAATAAATCTTTAATCCTACATTATTCCATAAATTCACATTTTTTTTTTTTTTTTTTTTTTTTTTTTTACAAAACCAGAATTACTATTTTATCAAAAAAGAAATCTATGCCTAAAATTCACCAGAATTAAACCAACGTTTTCAAAAATTAAATACAAAAATTCGCATTCACATTTTCCACACAAACCATAAAAAGCACAAAAAAAAAAAAAAAAAAAAAAATCAAGCAATATTTATATTATGCTCCTCCCACTTAAAAACCATACTCCTCCTACTTTATTTCCCTTATAATCTCCAGAAAATTATTAAACACATATGTTGATGTACTAAAAAAGATTATTATTCTGTTTTTTCAAAAAATAAAATATAAATATTTTTACTGTTTCTGGGCCATGAACATTTAGAAATATTAGTATCATTTGCTTTAAACCAATGTTTGTTTTTTCGAACTACAGCTGTATAGTGACCTTCTGATACAGTATCACCATGATGAAATATTGCACCTGATAATGTGTAATTATTATCACTAAATATTATTTTATTTTGGTGAACTCCTGACAGTAACAAGTTTGTATTTTTCTGATTGATTGAATTTACTAATTGCAGTGAAAAAATTAAAACATTTCGTGTATTTTTAATTACTGTTTGAGTAGTTAAAACATTAAGTTTATTACAAGCAGGGCATTCTGCTTCTTTACATAAATCTGACTTCCAACTATTAAAATTATAATCAAGAAACCCCTGAAATTTAAATTTGTTTTCACCTATTGGAATAGCCAGTCTTCCTATTTGTGTTTCAATCACATCTTGTTTTGAATAGGGACATTTTTGACATTTTAACAATTCAACAATATCAAATGATGTAACAGATTTTAAATAATTATACTTATCAAGAAGGTATTGCAAAAATTCTGTGCTATCCTGCTGCTGATCAATATTAGGTATAGGAAATGGTGATTGTAATTGTGAATAAAACTGTGATCGTAACTGAAAACAATCTAAAGCAGCATTGGACGTGGAACTCGAAAAAGCTAAACAGAGTTTTTTAAAATCTGAATGGGTGGATAACTTTATTTCAGAGTTTATATACTCTAAATTAAAAAGACATTGCAAGGTTGAATTGGCATAACAAGAAACATTATGTGGATTAGTAAAACCATGAAATTGGATTAATGATTCTATTATGTCTGTTCCAGGTTTTTTTGTTTGGGCAATTTCTATATCAATTAACTGAGCTGCATGCAAGTGTGTGAAATAATTGTTTTTGTCTGGCACTGTCTTATTGACAGTTTTGTCTAATGAAAACAATGTTAAATCAGGTTTAAATTTACATTTCAATCTATTATATTCCAAAATTGCACTGCTCTGAGCTTCAATTTTTTCTGGATTTAAATTAATTATGTGTAAATCATCTAAACATTTAACTCTGGATAAAGCAACATATGCCTGACCCTTTGAAAATATATGGGTGCCTATATCTACTACACAAGTATCTAAAGTTAGCCCTTGACTTTTATGAATTGTTATTCCATATGCTAGACTAATCGGAAATTGTTTTCGTAAAACAAATACGTTTGTTTGTAAGTTAAATTTTGCTGTTACGGGTTCTATGTCAAACTCTCCAGTTTCAAATTTTATTCTTAGTTTATTGATATTTTCAGTCGTAAAGTTATCTTTATAAATTTTAACTATAAAACCTATTGCACCATTTACTAAACCATTAGTTACATCTATATTTCTCAATAACATAATTTTTGCTCCTAATTTAACTTCTATTTCATCTTCTAAACCTGCAGTTCGACTGCTATCTTTAACATTATTTAAAGATTTCAGTGCATTAGCTTTTTGCGCAGTTGTTTTTGCTTCTATTATGTCGACAGCTTTGAGAATAACTTTTGGTTTGTTTGAATACTCCAACATAGCCGCATTGAAGACATTACATTGTTTTTTTCTTGGGAATAAACAAATAGTTTTATGATCTAATTCTTGTACATATTCAACTAACTCTTTCATACAATTTGATGGATTTTTGGATTTTAAAACAATTTCTCTTTTACGTAAAATCATCTCATCAGCATCAGTTAATACACCTACACGGATTGAATCTAATATAGATGCATATACTTTATCAGTCTGCTGCCTCATGTTAATGGTCAATTCGTCATATGTAAGTAATTCTTGCCAAATATTTATAAAATGCAATCCAGAAAAATATTTAGAGCAATTTTCTCCAGAAATATTTACGAAAGGGGAATCGTGCCTTACAGGTGGAAGTTGTAATAAATCACCAAAAAATAAAATATTTATTCGCCCGAACCAACCATCTTTTTCATCCAGGGTAACAAAGATTTCTGATAATCTCATGTGAATTTGCATTAGCATTACGTTAGAGACCATGGAGACTTCATCAATGATGAGCAAAACCATATTTTTCAACTCCATACGAATATCATTTAACTTGTCATCTGATAATTTATTATTTACAGCTGTATTGTCATGTTCTACTGGTAATTGCAATAAACGATGAATAGTCAAGCCATTTATATTAAAAGCAGCGATGCCAGTTGGTGCTGTTACAACGACTTTATTATTAAATTTATTAGAAATATGACACCGAATAACTTTAATTAAATATGATTTTCCTGTTCCTCCAATTCCAGACACAAATTTTCTCAAAATTGAGTTTGGAATTAATCTCTTATTAATATTATTGGATGTGCAAGTATTAAATTCTTCAATATATTGTTCCAAACAACCTACAACTTCATCGAAAACACGTTTCTGATCTATATTTAAATGTGCAATCATACTATCAATATCTTCCTTAGACAATAAATTTTCAAGTTCTTCTATTTCATTCCCTATTGGCTCTACAAAATTAATAATATTAAAGTTATGATCATCTTGACTAGCTGAACACATTTGTTTTTCTAGAGTTTCAATTTTGGAATCCAAATCACTTTTAGCCTGCTGTATTTGTTCTAACCTTTCATGATACTTCATTGCATCCAGTAAAGATTCCTTACAATTAATAAAAGACTCACTATATGTCTATAAAGGACCTTTTAGTTCAGAAATATTTTTCCATGGTTTAAACAAGATTAATAAACAAAAATAATAATTTTCTGGCTCTTGTTTACAGTTGAAATTGTAATGATTAATCAAATACGGAATTTTCTTTTACGTAAATGTTTTGCACCATACTCATAAGAAATTGCAGTTTTAGAACAAGGTTTTTTATCTACTATATCATACCATCTGGAAAAATCAAATAAAGAAAGGTCTACAAGTTGTTCTGGCCTATTTGGATAATGGGTATCGATCCAACTTGAACAATATATATCAGTTGCATCGTTACTTAATTTCAATAGTTCATTTCTGTCTTTTAATTTACGAGATCTGTTAATTTTTACATCTAACCATCTAATAACTGTATTGGAATCTGTTCCAAATAACGAATGTGACAATAAAGTGTCAGCGGCTTCTAAAGCTCCACATTCACGATTTGTTAATGCTCGTAAAGCAAAATTCCACAAACGACTATGTAAAGGTTTCGTAGAACAAAAATCCCTAAAATCATCAGAAGCAAAGGATTTTTCAGCTTTTGTTTGATATTTTGTTATGTATGAAGTTAAAGAAGCTGACTTTTCACCAATAAACTGAATATCTACATTACCACACCAGGCTAGCATTATAACTGCATTAAAATCATTTATGAATAATTCAGCTTCATTTCGCGGCAAATTATACAAACGAGTTTTTGTTAACTTTCTTGGACCTACCACTGCATTAGCAACTTCATTAACATGTAAATAATCAGAAATTTCACGTGGAAAACTAAACCTACAAACTCTAATGGTTTTATTTTTAACCTTTTTAGCACGCATATAATATGAATTATGTTTATGGATTTGATATTTCATAACACGATCATGAAGAATTGGAAAATTACTTTTATCGGGAATCTTACAAGTTATATATTTATTTATGAATCCAGCAATAGAGTCTAAACTTGCATTTCCTAATATCGGGGCATCCTTAATCCAAATCAATAAATGAAAATGTTGTAATCCACGAGACTGATACTCACGGCGCCATGCATAATGCTCAACTATACCTAATGGACCATTAGTAGATGTTATAAAGTCTAACATAGCTTGCAATTTATTTTCAATAAAGCGAGAAGTATTTACTGGGTCCAAAGCTATTAAATGTGATAAAGGTTTATTTTTGTGTTTCGGATTAGTTTGTCCTAGATATATATGCAAGTCTTCCCAGTGATATTCACTTGGACTCAAAGTTAAAAAGAAAGTAGCGGGACCATAGTTCTTCACCATACAGTTTAATTCATTACGTGGTTTTGACCAAAATTGTTCAGTATTTCGTAATCTACCAAAAATTGTGGATAAATTACCTTCCAAATCCTTGTTCGCAATCATATCTAAACACTTTTTTACAGTAAGATTTGATGTAGTGTTTGTAATATTTAATTTGTGAAAAATACCAGCTTTTAATTGTCTAATATTAGCATTGTTTAATAAATAAAACAAGTATTGTAAATTTAGTCGAAATTGTGAATTAGAAGATTTTAATAAACACTTAATAAATTCAGCTATGGGTAGTTTAATTGGTCGTGATTGAGAATTACCATTTTCACCATAACAAAATAAATCTGGAAAACATTTTAAATCTAATTGTATATCACGATCATCTAAATTTTTTTCCATAATTTGTAAAAACTGATATATTGTGCTAGAATCCATGTTAATCCTTTTTTCAAATAATGGATGTATTGTCATGTTATTGTAAAATCCATCGGTTAAGTCTTTTTGAGTCAACATAGCACCCCCTAAATTCTGATTTTCATTATCACAATCTAACTCAATATCACAGTTTTTTATATTCTCTAACAATTGATCTGCTGAACTTGGTATAATAATATGGTGATACAAGGGATTATTTTTTTTCAACCAATGTAATGCTTCAAAAATTTTAGTGATATTAATTAATGATTGCCAAATATGATTCTGTTTAGTTGGTACACTACGAGCTAACACATAAAATTCTTGATCTGTCATTATTGCATCTGATGGATTAGGTAATTTTTTAAGTGTCTGTTCCAATGGCAATGGTAAATGAAAAACTCTACCTATCATTTTCACCTATCATTTTCTTAACAAGACCTACTGTTTTTTTTTTTTTAGGACCTCCCTGAACTGTACCCATTCTAGTGATAACTTGAAAAGCTTTTGCACGTTGGATTAAAATTTTTTCAAAATCATTTAAAGTAGAAATACATTCTGGTACTGGTTTGAATATCAAATTATTTAATATGCATCTGGGGGGCATTTGATTAGTTTTAAATTTATTTACACAATACAGACAAATGTATTTGAAATCACCAAATGTTCCTTCATAATATTCTACCAATTTTTTCCATTCTATATTTGCGTTGAAAGACATATTAGAAATAAGACGAACATTCCGTTTATAACAAAGTTGTAAACAAGATACACAAGTATTAACTGGCCAATCCATATCTTTTGTCTTAAAATTTTGAAAAGAGTTATGAAAATGATCGAAAATTTCTCCTTCTTCATGAAATGGAAATGAATCAACAATAAAAGAGCAACTTTTAATGCTAATTTTGTTACAAATATTTGTTAAATCTTCTAGATCAAAATTTAAAAGAGAGAATTCATAGTACTTTATACTCTTTACAGCATGTAAAATTTTATAGATTAATCTTACAATTTGACGAATATCTGGAAAATGTGGGGCAATTGAACGAAAAAATAATAAAACAGAGTCACAGTTGTCGCCAACATAACAAAAAGATTGATGACCTAGCTTACATTTGTTATAATCAAATTGAGATTCACTTTCATTGCATTCCATAGACATTTCTTTGTTCAGTAATGTTTTCTTTAACTCAGAATTTCGGCAATTATCGATATTTTTAAAGAACTCTAAAATTTGTGAACATTGTAAGTTTAGAAGAACATCTATAATAACCATAAGTCGATCAAATAATTTTTGCTTGTTAAGCAAACATATATCATTGTTGCAAATCCAAGTGGTACTTCTGTTACCAGATTTAAATAAATTCGTAATTTGGCCCTCACTGTTACACTGCAAATTTGTTATACATGTTGTGGAAAGATTAGAATAAGTAGAGTCAGTAAAATAATTCTCTGATGTTGGAGTATGAAGAGAATGTCCGACTAATGCATTAAAATTGTGCTCAAAATTAGAACCTGGCATAACTTTCAATTTGCTACATCTAAATTTATCTTTCAAGAGGATAAATGTTTTACAAAATACATTTGTTAAACTCTCCCGATAATTAAAGATTTTACTCACAACTTTTTCTGCCTGTAATCGCCTATCAATATTTTTATTACTTCCCAAAATTCTTAGAATTAAACATTCTTTATTTTCAGACAATTTAAACAAATTTTTAATTGCAGTAAATTCATTATTTAAAGTGTCACCCTGATTTTTTTCTGCTAAAGAAATTTTGTTGCGAATTTTTTTTTTCTGTCAATCTGTTTTGTCGCTGGATTGCTGTCTCTAAACTAATCCGTCCCATTCTTTTAATTTTATTTTTATTTAAGTATTTTTGATGTTGGGCTTGCGTCTGTGAATTTCTATATAATTTCATGTATTTTTTTAATTTTTTTAACCTTTCTTCCTGTTTATCTGGTGTTTCTGTTTTAAGGTGTTGCACTCTTTGAATTTTTCTTTTATCTAGGGCTTGTGTCTGTGAGTTTCTATATAATTTCATGTAATTTTTACATTTCCTTAACCTTTCTCCCTTTTTACCCAGAGTTTCTACACTAATGTGTTGCTTTCTTAGCAATTTTTTTTATTTAAACGTTTTTGACGTTGGATTTGAGTCTGTGAATTTATATATAATTTCCTATATGTTCTAAATTTTCTTAACCTGTTTCTCCATTTATCTTTTGTTTCTGAACAGAATTTTTTTTTTTCGTAGTTTTTTAGCTTTATGTATTTTTTTTGTCTGTGCTATATTTTGTATGTTTTTGGTTAGAGTTAGTTTAATGGATTCTTTTTGTATGTAATTTTGAGTCTGTGTTACGCGAATGGATACTAAACTAAATAGAGACTTTTTGTTTACTGTATAATTATGATCACTGGTATTAACTAAGCCACAATTGCTTAGTAATAGGTTAACTAAACATTTAAGTGTACTCATGCAACATAAGACAGCAGCACCCTTTTCATCTAAAGATGGATATCCTTGAGAGTTTCGTTTGTGTGAATCAAAACAATGATACTTGGATTTAAATTTCATTACAGCAAATGCATACAAGTTGCATGTAAAAATTCCTGTTGTGTATTTATTTATTTCAAAAAAAGAATTTAATGATGCAATCAAATTATTTACGGTACAAACACCCTGCTCTATATGTTTTACACTACCATTACTATGCATTTCAGTGTTTTCAAAAAAATTAAATGTATCGCCATCTAAATGAACTATTGGATGTACTTCATCAAGAGTAAAGAATTCAAAATTAACATTTTTTCCAAGAAGAAGCCTTTCATTTTTGGAAGTTCTATATAACTGATCTCCAGTGTGCAAAATATAATCAATGTCACACGAAGACCATTTGTCCATGTTTTTTTTGTGGAAATAGGTTAGTGCTACACAAGCTATAGGAGTGCATTGTTTACCACGAGTGTCTTCCAAAAATATATCATTCCCTTGATCAATATTGCCCATTGTTACAGTGAACTCAATTTGTTGAGCAACTTCATTGTGACCAATTTCAAAAATGACATCTACCAAATCCCCTTTTCTATTTTTTAAATTTTTGCTAACTCTTTTTCGTGGCCGACCTCCACCAAATAATTTTAAACTTTTAATTTGAGACAGACTATAACAATGTGATACAGTATCAACAGAGGGAGAATTAGTGAATCGTTTATTAATAATTTAATATAGCATCGGCTGTATTAAACTGTTTCTAGACAAGATTGCACGATATAAAAATTTTCACCTCAAACTTTTAAAAATGTGGACAAAGCACATATTCTGTATTCCTCTTTTAATTTTATTTACTTGATTTTAAATCTTCAAGAATGTTTTTCAAATTAAGAATTATAAATTAAACGTTAATAATAAAACGTTTATTGGGATTTTTCTTAGGATACTCATAAAGTACAACTATTGCTGTGTTTAATTGTGATGCTTTTAATATTCTACTTTGTTGCATATACCGGGCGATTCCAAATAAAATTTATGGCGATTATCTCATAAACCGCAGGTGGTAGAAACATACTTCCAATTGCAAAAAAATATACATATAAAGTGTAGCTTTTAGATGTGGCATTTATTTTGCAAACGGCTGTATGCATATTAAAATACGATATGCATATAAGTTTTTACACGGTCCTATAAAAGAAAAATGTTTTCCATTCTCTGACAAGAAAAAAACAGTAAACACCCATTCTTCTAAAACCAAAACGCACCAAGTTAAGGGAAGGTGGCCTAAAATGATCCTAGCGGACAAAACGATCCACATATGTTTTCTTCCAGATAGGTCGCGCTATCTACAAGGTAACACATAAACTAGTTGTAATAAGTGAAGAAGAAGCAATGGCGGTATTCAAGCGATCGCAGTATTACACGTCTGAATAGAATTCTTTGAAAAATTGGGTTTTATAACATCTGTTATAAGGTAAGCACTAACTTTATATTACTTAGATATTTATACTGTATTTATTTAGATATACAGTCTTCCATGTACAAAAATATGACTTGGTTTACTTAATGGAGTATAGCAATATAATAAATTAAAACACATTGTAATAACACGTTTCTTTTAAATGCTAAAAGGTATAAATGAACAACATAAAATAACTTTTATTAGGTTGTTTGACATGTTTTGGCTCACTTGTTCATCAGTATTTCATTTTTTTTAAATGGCTCGGAGTGAACCGAAACATGTCAAACAACCTAATAAAAGTTATTTTATGTTGTTCATTTACACCTTTTAGCATTTAAAAGAAATATATCAATGGAGTATATTTCTAGATGTGAATTACACGTATGCACTGTCATAATTACTTTTATATCTTTTATTTTGCCGATGAAAAACAATTTATAACTATTTTTAAATGAAGGACCATTTTGACCTTTTGGTGAGGGTAAAATGATCCTTTGGACACATTTTAAAAAATCTATTTTTTTCATTACTCAATTTGGGATTAAATTATTATTAATATTTGTTTATAATGCAAAATACAGTGTAAAACATTCTAGCAAAGAGCAAAAGATTTATTCAAACAGCTATGTTATTTTACACAAGTTTTTCCCTTAAGGGGATCATTTTAGGCCACCTTTCTCTCTGACAAGTTAAACGAGAAAAAATCCATTGTTCTACGGTCAAAACTGTCTCCAAGACTAATGTAAGTTCGCTAATGTTTTTTTCCCCAAACTAATGAAATTTCGTAACTTTCCGGCAATAAAAAAAAGACAGATGATTTTGTAATGGCGGAATTCTTCGAAATTCCACAAAATTCAAAATAGCATATATGCTATTTTGAATTTTGTACGGCATACATCCATGCGATAGTCCAGTTCCTGCCATACTCCGTTTCTTTAAATTTCCGGTACCACACATGAATTGTTTTGTCAGTTGGTCCCTGTTTTCGATATTTATTACGAAAGGCCCGTTGAACTGACACCACTGATTCAGATTTAAAGAAACGGAGTATGGCAGGAACTGGACTATCGCATGGATGTATGCCGTGTGACCAAGGGTTCACACATAGAACACCTGTAATGTACGTAAGTAAAACTTGAATAGTTTCGGAATAATTTCATATGTTTCTGTTTTTCATATTCGTCTTCGTTTTTTTACTATAACGTTTCGAAACTCCGGAGGGAATTATGAATGACCCTGTATAATTTATCGGAACCAGAGACACTAACAAAATCAAATTTCGTATTTTATTATTTATACAGCCCGTTGTAAAACAAATGTCATTTCTAAAAAGATATAATTGATTTGTTTATTACTTTTTGTAATTGGATGTATGTTTTATCATCAGCAGTTAAACAGATAATCGCCATAAACTCTATTTTGAATCATCTGGTATAATGACTTTATAAAATATCTCTTTGAAAATTTAGTTTTACATTTCATCCGTTATATGTCAAGACATATTCAAAAGAATCCCTCTGTGTGGAATGATTTATTATTGCTAATGGATAATAATACACCAAAAATTACTTTATGACTTATCATACGCATTTGGTTCTAAATGACTCTAAATTAACTTACTCGCATGGTAAATGATTTAGTTTCATAGTGATAGTTCAGGGGTTTAAACACTTTAGTAAGTACAGAAAGATTTCTATGAAAACCTTTTTTATTCTTTATCTCTCCAAACATGATTTATAGCTTTCGTCCGCTTCCGAATATATTACATTTCATTTGCTGTCTTATATAAAATTTCGAAGTCTGTGGAGAATTAAGCTTACGTATATGAAGTTTACAGTTTTTGTTAAATCATTTATAAGGATTAAATGATTTATGGATTAAATTTATGTTGCATCGTAATAAATTACTTAAAGAGTATTATTGAACTTGTAAAGAGTTAAATACACACACAGGTGGAAAAGATGCGCAGCAGTGTGCCGATTGTCACAACTAAATTTGAATAGTATTATTCGCCTTAATATATTTCAGAAATTCTGTCATTAATTAATGTGAAGAATAACATTAAAATTTAGTGGTAACAATCGGCCTACTGCTGCGCATATTTACCATCACTGTAACAACACATAGCGGACATCAATTTTTTTCTGAAAACATTTTTAATGAATATGTTTCATTTATTTTTTAACTATGTCTCGTTAATTATCCTATACCTAACTCATATAGCACTCTTAAAAGATCTTGTTGAGATAGTTGCAAAAATATATTTATCTGGATACGAAATAAATATCTGCTAAATTGTAATGTCTGTTCAAATAAAAGGATGTGACGCGCCGAAAACAATCAGCCAAAATCAGTCATTCTAATGAGTGTGACTGATCAAAATGTCTATACTGTTAGCAGTCCCATACTAATGCAGCATACTGCTATCACCTATTAGACGAGACAAAACATGCATATAAATCTGCACAAAATTGGCAGTGGAAAAATCGTGAATTTCTGTTGAAAAACCTCTTTACAAATACCGACCTTATTGGCGACTTTGACTCAATAAAACTGTAAGAAATACACAGGGCAACATTGGAAACACACGATTTACACCTAAGACTTATCAACATGCAAATACCACATATATTTTAATCACCAAAAAAAAAAAGAAATAACCACTTTGAATCAATCTTTTAGGCGATTGCACGCTTTTGGCTTGAGCACAAGCATTCTTTATTCTATGATAATGAATGAAAAATATCACCTACACATTAGAGAAAATGTATTTTGAAATCAAGTGATTGTGTAGAAAAGCAATATTATATCACAAATTGTGTATTTTGCTTCAATAAATTTTAAAAAGTTGATTCCAGTTTACATTTGGTAGATCCTTGTAACTACTGTTTCATAATTTTAGCCTATAACACCACTAAATCATTAACATACAGGACTATTTTTTTCTCCCTACCCTAGAAAAGTGGTGTTAAATTAATTGAAAAAGATTAAGATAAGGCACCGGCAGTTTATTTTTTTAGTGTAACATAGCATCTATAATTAATCTGTAGTAGCTTTTGGCATTGTCTTTGTTCTTATTGCTTATGTTGTCAAGAATAAAATATTTCTACAAAAAATAGTATATTAAAACAATGGCAAAAATACTGGAATAACTCACAAAACGATCGTTACACTTATCATAAAATAAAGCAAGTCAGCATTGAATATATCTGCAATAAATAAGTTATTCAATATTATTTAAGTGGACACGACAGCTTTCCTGTCTTTCTACATAAAATAAAGAAAATGCCTTTTTCAAAATGAAACTGTAGCAAAGCAAAATGAGATTTTAGATACCATATATGTGGTAACTACACCCAAATGAAATACTTTAAATTCAGCAGAAATCGCAGATTAAAATACTATTTGAAACAACCCAGAAAATTATAACAATTTAAAAAAACTCCCACTCATTCACCAGGAAAGATTTTTAGAAACTATCACAACCTACGACTAATAACTGTTACTGTAATATAAAATAATACATAATTCAGACTGTAAAGATAATCACTTCAATTTTTATATTACCTCTTAATTATGAATTTAAATAATTCATTACTTTCATTTTTACTATCTATTAATTAGTTTAGTATTTTTTTTATTCTTATATTTTATTCATACTGTTTGTCATGTATCATTATTTACATTGTATATTTGATTATCGTGTTGTCATGTAAATGTATTTCTTCCTAAGGAAAAAAAATACCGGTGGAGCACAGAAGCCATAAATTTCATAAGTTCGTTGCTCCACTTGATCCAATTCTGTTTATCCTGTTGTTGATAATGATTATATATATATATATATAAATCTTTTTTTCTTTCTTTCTTTCTTTCTTTCTTTCTTTAAACATTAAAACACAATATGATGTTTCTTCTTATTTAATATGTCACATTTATTGCAATATATTTTGAACAAATATTCTCAAAACTGTTTAGTTAAATATAGATATTTTTGAAATATGTGCTAAAATATAAAAATTATCATGAAATGATAAATTTTTCTTTTACTTTTAAAATTATCGATCAGTTTTGATATTATTGTTATCCGATATTAATTATCAATGCTCTTTTAATATTCTGTCAATCTCTCTATGTGTAGGTATGTATGTGTATGTGTGCGTGCGCGGAAATACGGAAAGGGAACGACTAGAGATTTTATAAGATTAAACCTTATATTTTCGAAAAAAATGAAATTTTAATATTACTTACTTGGTAAAATAATATTTTCATAAAAAAATATTTCAGCAAGAAAAAAAATATATATATTAAAATAATTATAAGTATGTGTGTAGGTATGTATGTGTATGCGTGCGTGCACGTGTGTTTGAAAGGAGAAAAAAAGGAAATGGAACAACTGAAGATTTTATAAGGTTAAACCGTATATTTTCGAAAAAAAAATTAATATTACTTACTTGATAAAATCGTATTTTTATAAAATATTTTTCGGCAAGAAAAAGTAAAAATATATTAAAATAATTATAAATTTGTGTATAGGTACTATGTATGTGTATGTGCGCGTGCACGCGTGTTTCAAAGGAGAAAAAGTGGAATTGGAACAAGTGAAGATTTTATAAGGTTACACCTTATATTTTTCAAAACAAAATTGTAATATTACTTACTTGGTAAAATAATATTTTCATAAAAACTATTTCATCCAGAAAGAGAAAAGAGATAGTAAAATAATTATGAACAAAAATCATAAATTGCTGTCTACCCAGAAAATCCACGTTAATAATTACTTTCAAGGTGTAAAACGCAAAATTTAAAAAGTTATTTTAATTTTCTGAAGTTAGAAATGCAAAACCGTAAATCTTAAGACACAATTTGTGTCAAAATTCAAAACGGAAGATACTTTTTTTGTTTGTATGAAATATGAGATGTCTTCTAATGTTAGAAAATTTATGCTTTACAATTTTTCTGTTGGCTGCGGTTTCTAAAAATATTGCATTTCGGTTAGATTACCATTGTTATTTTAGAAACAAATAAATCATTTGGAATATTTACATTACACTGATTCCATAAATGCTTTAAAATACAAAAAAATTGTTTATTTTGTTTCGACTTTAGATATTTATAAATATGTCCCATTTGCATTGTTTAGTAGTTTCAAAGTCTACATTACTTAAATTCATTTATAATTTTTATGTTTTATGAAAATGACTTTAATTATTAATATTTATTTTCATTTCATTACTTATTAATTTATATCATTACTGTTTATCAATTATCAATTCTGTTTTTAAAATTTTCTGTACTAATTATTGTAATTTCTTTTCATTACATTTTCTATTTGAAATTAATTTTAATATACTACTCTGGGACATGAGAAAAATATCTTTTTTACACACCCTCGCAAAAACTAATTTCAATGGATTACTGTCAAAAGGTATAATAAAGCGTATCATAAATTATTTGAGAATTACTGACCCTGTGACTAGCTTAACTTTAAATATACGTAATATATGATATACGCTATATAATAAAGCTTACATATACCTAAATTCAGTGGTGAATGATCTTATACACTGTTAAAAATTTGCAGCAAACTGTCCAGTCATTTGACCGTTTTTATAGAAAATGGTAACATAACCGTAATTTAACTCTATTCTGACCATAATATGGGCAAAAATATGGTCAGAATAGTGTTAAATTACAGTTGTGTAACCGTTTTCTATAAAAACGGTCAAATGACTGGACAGTTAGCTGCAAATTTTTAACAGTGTATTTTAAAACGCAAATCTTTCCAAACGTACCCAATATTGCCCCATTGCCGCCGGCAAATACGAAATTGTATGATTTTACATTTTTAAGCGAAAACCCTTCCAAACACCCCAGAGTTTAATTGAAGTTATTTTATTGAAGTTATTCTTATATAAGAATGATGTGTGAAGTCAGGAATTCCTTTACTACGCTTCCTTGTTTTGGTTCCAAATATCTTCAACAGATGGCCATTGTTCGGTGTCGGACTGCAATACTGCTAAAAAAAACCTTGCAATTTCAAAAAGCAAAACTTTTTCTTTCTTCGCGTTACTTCAGCTAAACAGAATAAAGTTGAGTGAACACAAAACCAGTTTTATGCATTAGTTTGAGCGTTCTAAAAGTTTGAGACATTGCATCGCAATCTGTTAGTGAAATATTAAACTAAGAAAAAGAAGTTTATTAAAGAAATTATCGATTTCTCACATTAATCGCCTGCAAGAAAAACTTCGATAGCTGTCACTGTTTACTTGATATTGGGTTTTAAAGACGTTCAGTACATTTTAGGATACCCTGAAGATCCTGTGAAAAGTAAAATAAAATAAATAATTTTCCGGATCTTTCAGCCTATTTTCTATTGTACAAGTTGGAATTGTTCCAACTGAGTGAAATAGTGCCTTTGGCAGGAATCGAGACCAGAACTTTTGCCAATGTTCTTCCAAGCCATTCCAGTAAGTATTCCAATTGAGCTACCTGGAACGACGAACAGCCGGCACTATTCACTCAGCCAAACTTTTGGCAATAGCATTTGGTCTCCGATGTAGACAACTCAACAATATAAACCGCAGGTAAAGTAATTCCATCGAACGATGGCAACTCTAATGGACATTGTTATCGTAACACAGTCATACTGATCGTGACGATATCATAATTTTCTCCTCCTCTCTAGAAGACCATTTAAATCACTTAACGAAGATTTTTGAAATCTGTAAAATAGAAAACCTTAAAATTAAACTTTCTAAATGTAAATTAAATCAAAATAAAATTAATTTCTTAGGCTATGAGATCACCAATGGGACTTTAACTCCAGCTAACACCAATATTGAGACAATTAAAAAATTGAAACCTCCCTCTAATGTTAAAGAACTACAACGATTTTTAGGTTCCATTAATGTTTATCACAAATTCAAAGATAAATATGCTGAAATTAGATACCCCCTCAATAAATTACTTAGGAAAAACACAATATGGGAATGGAACTCAGATTGTCAAAACTTTTTTGAAAAATTAAAAAAATACTCTAATTGCAAAACCAATTCTAAAAATTTATGACCCAAAATTACCCCTCCACATGTTTGTAGATGCCTCTCAGGTAGCAGTAGGTGCAGTTCTAAAACAACCAGGTAAAGATAATTTCTTGCATCCTATTGCTTACCATTCTAGACTTTTGGATAGTTATGAACAAAATTACTTAACTGAATTGATACACAGTCATCATTCAAGATGGAAATTTTCCTACTGAGTGAAAAAGTGCACTGGCTGGGAATCGAATCCAGAACCTTTTAGCTTAAATTGCCAATGCATTTCCAATTCAGCTACATGGAAAAACAACCTGCCGGGTTCAGTTTACCAAACAGTTGTCTGAGTCTAGGTTGTCTGAGAGTCTGAGTGAATTTTATCGGTTGGTTGTCGTTCCATGTAGCTCAATTGGAAGAGCATTGATAATTTAATTCAAACGGTTCTGCGTTCGAATCCAATCCAACACCCTTTTTCATTCAGATGGAAAAATTCAACTTGAATGATAACTTTACCAATCAGTATGATTGTTTTAAAATAATACAATATAGTTTTATTGAATGGAGAATTCTTAAATGAAAGTTTAAATATTCCAATTGAAATCCCAAATTAAGTGATAGGCGTTTGTAGTACACACAAATTTTAATTTATTATTAATTTATTGTTAAATATTTTCTTTTTAATTTCAACATGCAATAAGAGTTCTTTAGAATTTATTTTTAGCAGTAATGTTTTATTAATATTTTATTATTTTATTAAGGTAATAAAAAATATTATTTGGGAACCATAATAGATCATAGATTCACAATAGATTCTGTGCGAAAGAATTATTGTACAGTGGTTTAAACTCCAATCGCTATTTGATTATTATTTAGAAATAGTCTTAATTTGTACATTTTATTTATTTTATTTTTTAAATTTGATTAGTATATATAGATAACGGAAACAGAAATAGTTTCTCATTTTCTTTCTGCTTTAAAATCTGTCCTCTTTTTTTTTTTTTTTTTTTTTTCATATAAATATATAAATATATATATATATATATATATATTATATATATATCGATTCTAAAAATTTATTGCATTTTCCATCATGAACTAAAAATACAAATCCATAAAAGCGAAAATGTATGTCAAAATATAAAATTGGAATTTTTTTTTTCTTTGCTCTGAAATGCCAGATTTTTCTACTTTTATAAAACATACACGACATATTTTTTTCGAAGTTCTATTTTCTGAAAAGTATAATTTCATTCTTATTTCGACCAGTGTCTTAGAGAAGAGTAAATTCAACTATCGTAATATTGTATAAATTTATTTTAAACAAAAGATATAAATAGCGGATACCAGTTGCCCTGGAAATATAAATTCACCTTGTAAAATATTTTAAGCTACATAAAGATAAATTTTTAATTCATAAACACTATGGTATAAAAATAATTAATTACACATTTTTATAAAATGTTTTAGCCATTTGTTTTAACTGTTTATTCATTAAAATAATTTTTTTAATGTAAAAAAAAAAAAAAAAAAAAAAAAAAAAAAAAAAAAAGAGAGAGAAAATTCTGTCTAGGAATGCAGTGTGTTTCTAGTTTTAAAGTATATATTCAAAATAAATAATTTTTTTTATTATTATTTCCTTATTTATTAGAGAAGTGTCATTTTTAAAGCATACATTAACTCATGCATCCTTCTATTTAATTACTGAATTTCTTCTCAGTGCTCTACTGAAATGAGGTAGATGAAGATTGCACTGACTGGATAAAATTCAAAGAACGACACAGTTATTTGATGACTTCCGGAGGTTAGGTTCTTGGTGAAACCAGTTCATCGAGTATCAGAAAACGTGCAAAAGGAAAAAATAAATTTGAAATATCTAGAAATATATGTTGATAAATTAGGAGGGGAAAAATGATCAGATGAAAAAGTTCGTTAAATAAAATATGCATTCCCTTTTATAGAGGTTATTTGGTACTTACGTATTATCCGTGCCAGTTTTAAAGCCAACTGCGCCAGGCATGGAACCAATATTACTAATTATAGTAACCCTTATATATTTGTTTTCTTGTTACATGATACATGCCTGGGAATAATCTACTTTTTTTAGTAGGGGTCATTTCTATACGTAGTAAGATTAACAAAATTAACTTTCTAGAACATGCAATATTATTTACCATTTCTTATATTATTTATTATTCTTTCTTATTTACTATATTATTTACCATTTATTAATTTTACTAAAATAATGTTATTTACTATTTTTAGCAATGTTGTAAGTTTAATAAACATACATTACATTTTATTTATTTTATATTAATTACTATATTTAACAATGTTATTTGATAATGTTAAATTTCTGTGTTTGAAAACGTGATTGGCAACGATAAACAAGATTGGTACTTGGCAACCATTTTTGGCGATCAATCTCCTGGCACGGATAATACGCAAGTACCGGTTATTTTACAAGAAAATTCATAAAATGTTCTTTCTTTCAGGGAAAATTTCATAATATTGAAGAATTCGAAAAGTAGAGCTCATTAACTAGAGGTCCGATTGTATTTATTCTTAGAAATCTCCTTTAAAACTGCACATTGTATTATTATTTCCTCAGGTAAAATATCAAAACTTAAGATTTATTGCATTTCCTAACATAAGCTAAAAATGTAAAGAGAAAGTATATGTCGAAACACAAAACTAGAGAATTTTATTCTTTTTCCCTGAAATATCGTGTTTCTCTTTGCGAAGTCAATTTTCTCGGAACTCAGTTTTCTGAAATATATATATGAGTGTAATTTCATATTTTTATTTTAGAGAAGATAAATTTTATTTTATTTATGTTAGTTTTTAGCAAAAGCATTTAAATCAACTCTGTAAAGTCTTAAAATATTAGCCACCAACTCTTTGTAATTTTTATTAAATTATTAAAAATAAGAAACATCGTGTCAAATAAATTTAGCAATGCTTTGTAACAAAAATTATTAATTTTAAATGTATGTAAAGAACCCGCATTTTTACTGAGTAATGCAATTTAAAATATCTGAAATATTTATGCATGCGTGAAAAAAGTCTTCGCTTGGTTCAAAATTTCACTTTTATTTAATAACAACTCTAAAGCCACGCGTTCAATCCCGTTGAATGTTAAAATAAAATATATTATATTATATTCAGAAACTCGAATAAGAAATATTTTTTTCATTTAAAATTCAAGCATTGTATTACTTTTGGAGGTAAAATGTCAAATCTTTAAATTTATTGTATTTTACATCATGAATAAAAATGTAGACTCGTATATTTTGAAGAAAGAGAAATTTTATGTCAACTTTTAAAACTAGAGATTTCTGTTAGATCTTTTTGGTACTAAGTATTAATCCGAACCAAGAGGATCAATCTCGAAAAATTGTTGTCAATTGTAAATAGTATTTATTTGCTGTCAATTTCCAATATCATTTAATACAATAATTTAATCTACATTAATTAATATATAACATCGTTAAAACCGGTAAATAATATAAGAGATAACTAAAATTATGCAAAACAATAACTGAGTGCACATTTATTAAACATATAACATCAGTTTCGAGGTTTTGTGCGATAAAAGATATTTACAATGGTAGTATTATTTTCGGTGGGATATTATGCCCGAAGAATGAATATATATATATAAATCAATGTGTATGTGTAAAATGTTCCGTAATCCAATCTGAAAATTTTGACTGATTTGCACAAAACTTTCATACACATGCGATTTAGAACCAGAGTAAAATTACTAGCTAATTAAAAAAATTTCAAGAACCCTCTTTACCCTTATTTTCAACACCCTGCCACAGTTAATCTGGCCAGAAATGATTTTTATTATTATTTCTAATTCATTTTTTTCTTTCCTGTTGCCACATCATGAAAAACGGCGCTTAAAATTTTTAAAAATGACAACACATGTAGTTTGTTTTTATATTCTAATAAAAATTCAGATCCCACTCCCTATATTTTCGAATCAGAAATTGACGTTATTCTGAGCTGGTAATGCGGCATTTATCGTATATAAAATTTAACAAAGTTACTAAAAATTGGTTAAAATGACGTAGTACCTTTATTTAAATGTATTTGAAGTTTAAAAATGTCTACTATAATACAGACATTTCAATTTCAAGAAAAATATGCAGGGAAAATAATAATAATAATAATAATAATAATAATAATAATAATAATAATAATAATAATAATCTCCTAAATATGATGTCACTGTTTAAGACATCCGTTCAGTGTAACTGTGACGCCAAACTGACTTGTAGTAAACGGTTGCTATGTTTTATTTCCTATTTTGTTCTATAACTATCCCTTATACTTTTTCAATACTTTAGATACCGTGGTAACATTTCCTGCGATTTATATTAAATAAGAAGCGAAACACAGCAACTGCTTTTTGGTTGTTGTTGTTTGTTTGTTTGTTTGTTTTTTAAGAGTCAGTCCTTTCTCTTTTTAAACAAAACTTCATAACCGACGTCACGGCTGAAAGCATCCAGAAAATGACGTAATTTTCACGTAATCATTGTAGATTTAGTTTTTATGAAAGGAAATGTATAAAGGTTCTGTTTTTACCTTTTTAGTTACGGAACTTTAAAAATAGAGAAATTATTTCAAAATGGGAATGCACAGAAATTTTTTTAGTTAAATTATAATCATAATTGCTTTATTTATTTACTTATTTGTAATATTTAGGAAAGTCAGGATAGAAAATACTTATTTTAATAATTTTTGGTTGAAATAACGTAAATAATGAAAAATATTTTTTTCCGTCCAATACTTCCTAAAAAGTGTTTATAAATAATGATAATAACAGCAATAATTATAATGTCTTTTTCACATTTTTAAATGGAAAAATAAAGTAAAGAAGCAATCTAACTAGTTATCGTTAGAAATTAAGCTTCCGTCAAAAATGAAAAGCATTCCTAAAGTAAATGGCATTTTGAAACCATTAAAATTTTTAATGATTCTTCATACGTATAACTAATTCAAATAGTCATTAGCATATGCTCGTTAATTAATTGATTTTGCAATTACTTCATCATGCATAATTTCTGAGAAGTTAATTGAGTATTTAAAAAAAATATTCAGGCAACTTTCATCGCATTTTAAAGTTCTCACAGTTGATAAAGCTAAACATTTCTTTTTGAATTCCTTTGTTAATTACGCATTAAAATTTTCTAAGAATTATAAAACAGTTAAACCATAAATATTTTTATTAGGTAGTGCAAATGATATTATTTTTTCTTCTTTTCTATAGTGAAGATATGAATAAAATCAGAATGTTTTTAAATTTTAAAATGTAAAATTTTATAACGTAACACTTTATAAAACACTGTAAAGAAAAAAAAAGCTTAAAAGTTACAAAAATTTTCGAAAATTTTTCATTTTTGCATTAAAAAAACTACAATTTCCGTAGTTGACATTTTAAGATTACAAATCCACAAAAATACAAGCATACAAGTGTTTCGTAAATTTTACGGAATATTTCCCTATTGCTTTCAAAACAGTAACATTTTCGTAAATAATGTTTAGATGTCGCTTGTGTTTGGAATGCGAAGTAATTGATTTGTTGTATATACTTGATTTAATATGGAAATATTTCAAATGAAACAGCAATATTTCGCAAATATTGAGTTTAAACTGGAAATATTTCAAACGGAACGCCAATATTATCAAATATTATTTTTACACATTATTTTTATTTATACAAAAGAAAAAATCAGTTTTAAGATCTAAAATGCATCGTTCATTCTGAATATGATGTCATTTTCATTCAGTAAAGCATTCCTCTTTTAAAATCCTTTAGAACAATCTCAAAAAGCATCTGTATAGGCAGTACGCAAATGACATTTTACAGCTTAATTGGTTCGCAAAACGGTATCTTCATTTAAAAAGCTTGGCATAACAATCGGGCAACTAAATATGCCTTCATTTGTTTGATCATCAGTATCGGTAGAGCGTCTAGAAGAGAGACGGTGTCGAGAGAAATGAGAGTGGGCTCAAAATTGTTTCGGTCCCATAGTATGTATTAAACGCAGCATTCCACCCTGCCACACTGTTTGATGTCTTTTACTTAATGAATATATTTCTTTTCAATTTTAACCGCTAGGTTCTTCCGTAGTCGGGGTACTTTCTGGATAGCTTTCCATAGTCGAGATACGCATCGGTCTTTCTTCTAGAAGCTCTATCATCTATCAGAAGGCACTGATTTACATTTTTTTCAAATTCAAAAAAAGGTATTCCATACGGTTCAATAATATTGCAATCTTTCAGCTTTTTTGTTAATAATTAAGTAAATGTGGAAATAAATCACATAAACAAACTATACTAATACTGTACTATACATAACTATGCACGATTTAAAAAGAATGTATGCAGTAAGTCATTAAATTGATTTTTACAAACGGAACAAGATTAAAGATATATCTTCAATAGCTCGGAGATCAGACGGTAATCGTGATTTACCGTTTATTAAAATTGAAAACAGCTCTTTTCGTTTCAATTTTAATGATAAAATGGTAACAAAAATATAACATACTATTCCTCATTTCTTTCATTGTTATTATTATTATATCTGTTATTATTATTATTATTATTATTGGTGAAGAATATAATCATTATATAAAACCGCCATTACAAAAAGGCTTTTAAAAAAAGAGGGATCTTGGAAATAATTTGAAAAGTCAACATCCTTGGATGCATGCAAATAACTTTTTTCAGTTTCATCACGCAGAAATTCATATTTCAGACTTGGCAAGAGTAGTTGTGAAATACAACCATGCAGTCAGACTTTAATATAATAGGTTCTGAACAGCGTCATCTGTTCTCATTCATTGTCGGCATCTTATATGATCATTTCCTTGCTTATAACTGACGCTAACTTTATATGTGAATACGATTACGGAATATTGGCATTAGTAATTTATTACTTCAGCTTTAAAATTAAAATGTTGTAAGCTAAAAAATAGATATAAAATTATCATCACTTATAAATCTCCCACAATCTTGTTCACTACCAACTGGCATATTTTACGGTGGCTGGTTTAGCGTAAAATTAAATATATATTTTTAAATCAGTTTTTTTTTCTATGAGACAAACGTTTCATGGTATTCTAGATGTTAATTTCCTTTTTCATCTCTGATGCTAAGGTGGGTTGTAGAGAGAATAATTTAGCTATTTATGCATAAGTTGCATGCTAAAAATCGGATCAACATAAAATTATAATTTAATGATCTTCCATAATCGGGTCCATAGGTAATTGGTATATTCTAGATAGCATGATGCGGTGAAAATTGAAATGTATCATTGAAATCAGGTTTTTTTTATGAGGAAAATGTATGTTATCCTAGACGATATTTTTTTAATTCATCAACAATGCGAATCTTGGCTTATTATCCGATTATGAAATATTAACTCCTTATATTTACTGATCCCGTTTTTAAAGTAAAATGTGTAAGTCATAAGGTAAAATTGTAATTATTATCATTTATAAATCTTAACTGGAACTTTGAATCGTCCTAAGATTACATAAACGTCATCAATTAGATCACGAGTTTTGGAATAATAAAAGATTGGTTGATTGATTCTCCATGTTTTCCCCTATTTTCTTAAACATTATTTGAGATATCGGAATTCAACTAACTGCAAATTGTAGCCAGAAACATTTTCTATATTCCCCTGATAAGTTTAGGGATAATTATGCAAAGGTTTCTGAGCTTATTCCGTACAAACAGACAGACAGACAAAAGTAAAATGTTAATTTTGATTATACGTCGTCTAAATAGTTTAGTGAACCTAGAAATAAGGTGTTTTTCTGAAAATCACAGACAAACACTTCAATTTTACATATATGTATAAAGTTTTCTTTTAATAAATTCCATATAACTTTTCTATTAGTTTCTTTTTTTCCCTTTAAATAAAAAATATACACATTTAATATTTAAGATTCGTACAAAATTATTTTTAGCTATTTAATTTGAGAGACCATAAAATATCTTCTTTTTCCTAATAAATCGAAATCACGAAAAATAATTCTGTGAATTAACAAGATTTTTATATTATTATTATTATTATTTTACATTTTCCTTTCAGTAGAACGCTCGATTAAAATGGGTAAATAATCGTGTAGCATAAAAGCATTCGCAAAATAAGTTTCTTCCAGGTAATGCATCTGAAAAAAAATTAAAATACAAAGCAAGTAACAAAAATCAATTACTTAAAAGATTTTAAGTTTTATCGATTTAAATATAGCTTGCTCTAAAAGTAATACATCCTCGTACTCCGCTTACAAATAAATTCGATATGCACTGGATTATTTGCTCATGAGCATGAGCAAAACAGATATTGATGGATGAAAAGATTCAAAGAAGTTAGTAAACTTTCTTCTAACACACTATATTAATAAATAACAATGTTATTTCTTCTGTACTTACATTATGGTCATTAACAGAGCCAAATAAATAAAGTTCGTTCTATCAATTAAATCAATTAATTAAAAGATTTAAGTTTTATCGATTTAAATATAGCTTGCTCTAAAAGTAATACCTCCTCGTACTCGGCTTATAAATAAATTGAATATACACTGGAATATTTGCTCATGAGCGTGAGTGAAACAGATATTGATGGATGAAAAGATTCAAAGAAGTTAGTAAACTTTCTTCTAACACACTATGTTAAAAAATAACAATGTTATTTCTTCTGTACTTACATTATGGTCATTAACAGAGCCAAATAAATAAAGTTCGTTCTATCAATTAAATCAATTAATTAAAAGATTTAAGTTTTATCGATTTAAATATAGCTTGCTCTAAAAGTAATACATCCTCGTACTCCGCTTATAAATAAATTCGATAAGCACTGGATTATTTGCTTATGAGCGTGAACAAAACAGATATTGATGGATGAAAAGATTCAAAGAAGTTAGTAAACTTTCTTCTAACACACTATGTTAATAAATAACAATGTTATTTCTTCTGTACTTACATTATGGTCATTAACGGAGCCAAATAATTAAAGTTCGTTCTATCGTTAAATTGCAAATTAAAAGATGTGCGTGTCTTGCATTTTGCTTAGCTTTACATTTTTTAAGCACATCTCCGAAGTTTATTGATGTAGTTTAATGAAAGGTGGGTTTCCATGGGAATATAAATTTCGTATCTCTGAAGAAGCGATTTTAATTTTGAATGTTGCGTGAGTTAAGTCAATTATTTTTTTACTCTAATAATTGTCAAACATTATAATGCTGCCAAGTTTAAAAAGAAATGCCAAGTACACTGCAAAAAAAAAAAAAAAAAAAAAAAAAAAAATGATTTTACGGTATAATACTGGCACCCCAGCTTCTAGTATTATACCGTAAAATTAACAGTAATAAACATTAAAGTAAGCAGTAATATGCTTACAGCAGTAATACGCGCACATGCGCGGCAGCGTATTACTGCTTATTTTACTGTTTATTACTGTTAATTTTACGGTGTAATACTGGCAGCTGGGATGCCAGTATTATTCCGTAAAATCAACAATTTTTTGCAGAGTATATTATCTATTTTTCTTTTCCTGTATTATGATATGTTTTTTTAAACATTCGTTGATTACATTTACTTTAAAATTCAATTATACGACAGACAAAATGTACATGTTAAGTTTACATTTCAAATACAATATAGTATAAAAGTAAAAATAGTTTTCGATAAAAAAGCATTCTTTTATAAGCATTCAATGTTTATCTTGAAAATCACGCCTAATTTCAAGACTAAAATTCATGACTTTTCTCAAAAAAATCCGTTACAATACTTTAATTTGGCGTGAGCGCCGAAATCGATTATGGAAAATGCACCCATTTTTTTACGCTTGGTAGAAAGCTCGAGCTAGTGAATTTATTGAAAAAATATATAATTTTTGCTCTGTTTCTTTTTTAAGATTTTGCAACAGGAAAAAAAAAATTAAACTTTTAGGCTTTCTAAATTGATTTTCCAACGTATAATCATAATTTTATTAATATGAAACAATTGGTTAAAGCAGTTTTTAGAATACATATATTCCTTTTTTATTATTATTTATCTTTTCATCTTTTTAGAGTTAAAAAAATATTTTGTGTGTTGCAGTTTCACAGCCAATTGGCCTATATTGGCGAGCAAGGTTTGGTGCATAATTAAATACATTGTTGTTGTAATTCGTGCATAGTTGTAATCATAAAGAATATTTGGCGATTTATCACCTGTGACGGGATAACGAAAAAATGCTTTAAAATTTATTTATTTATTTATAATTGAATTTTGAAAATATTAAAATATTGTATTGTCATCGGAAACACACCTGTATACTTAATTTTAATAATTCTAGCATATCAGAAAGTGAGTGAAAAATCGATCACAAAATTCAATCTTTACATACGAAAATCAAGTTGAGTTAAATAAAACAGTGTAAAAATGAAGTAAGGATTTTAGTTAGACTCAAGTTTCGCACACTTAACTCATTTAAAGAAAAATTCAGAAAAAAATAAAATTAAAACTTTTATTTTTTTTTAGTAACTTTTTATTTTACAAGTCTTGATGAGTACATTCAAGATGTTTATGAATTGTAGTCAACATTAATCAAAATTTGGCATGGGTCGCATACGACCTTCTGGCCCGATCCACTACTTTGAGTAATAAACTTTAAAATACTCTGGATGCAGATATGCCCGGCATTTTTTACACATATACTAATGTCTTGTTTTGGCAAACTTTACTTCGCTTCAGTTTGTCAGAATCGTGTTTAATAATTAAGCGGCCAATGTTGTCGAATCTTTCTGTATGTAAATCTGAAAATAAACTCTTTATCTGTTGCATTCCTGTAGACTGAGTACTGTAACACTAGTTGAGTACTGCACTCGTCCAATACTGGATATGTCAGGGCTATTAACCGATTTCGGACCGTCCCAATAGAACCCCACTCAGAGATCGAGAGGGGCCGGAGCAGGTCCGGTCCCCAAGATAGGCCCGAAGCATCATCGCCCCCAAGTGGCGTGTGGCAGCCCAAAAGAGCTAATCACACTTTAGAAACTAGCCTGAAGCCAGTATCCGAGAATTACTCTACCACCAGCTCGGATCGTAGAGAGCCTACAGAGGCGACCACTAAGCTCTTTGCCAGTGGAACAAAAACAAACACAAAACATAAATAGTCCAGTAGAAATAGCATAAAAAAGGGCCTTGCCTTGCAAAAATTCGGGTAGTTCTGACTTTTGGATATGTTTTAAAGGTTGACCCTCTAATAAAAAAAACCAAGTTTTTGACCTTGTAGACCTTGTGCGTTTTTCACAATATTGAAAAAAACAGTATTTTTCGGCACTTTTTTCGATTTTTCTTAAATAATTCAATTTCAGCACATTTTACAGAAAAAGAACTTTCACCATTTTGTAGAGCATAAAATTCTCTACAACAATGTTTGTAAATTGTCCAAATAGGGGGAGAGATACGGAGCCGGGAAAATAGGGTAAAATTTGCAAAAAGTGCAAAAATCCACAAATGACGTTAGTTTTTGCTTAATAACCTACTTTCAGTGCGTTTTAGAGACAAAGGTGTCATTACAAAGTTTGTAAAGTAGTCTATAAGTTTCATTTATTAGATTATTAAATATCTATAATAGACTCTAAAAATCAAAATAATACAATTTATGGTTTAAACAAAAAAATACCGCCTGACAAGTCATTAATTTAAAAAGGAGCTTTTATTTTTGATATTGTTTAAACGATGCAATTAATTAATTATAGTATATACAATAATAGGTAACTGTTGAATAGTTGAGGAGGGGGGGGGGCGAAGTTAACCAAAAAACCTAGTCGGTAGACATAGGTGCAGGGTCAAAAATTAAAAGTCTAAAATTAAATTAATAGCTGGGAATAATATAAAAAATACTTGAAAGATAAATAAGTTATAATTTAGAAATTTTAAAAAAGAAAAGGAGTATCTAAGGCCGAAACTAAGGGAGGTGGGGGCAAAAGGAGCATGTGGTCCGGGCGCTAGAATAGAAAGAGAAGAGGGCGCACAATGAAGATTTGGTTTGTCGTGTTTGCATTCATTTGTCCCACATATTTTTGTAAGTCAAAGTTTACATTGATGGTAAATGTATCTCAGTTTGAGAATGTTAGTACCAATAGAAAGAATAACAACAATTATACCTGATAAGATGGAAACCTGTATAAAGGAGAATTGTTTTCCGGTGTTTTGAATTCAGTTTTAAATTTTAAAATAAAGAAAATATTAGAAACTTATCCTGAACATAATAAAACAAGAACGAAAAATCATGCGTCAAGCATAGATTATGTAACACTTTCCAACGCTTCCAAAATAATTTTACAAATCATACTGTTTAATAAGCTAAAATATAACATCTAAGTAATCCGAATACTTTTATTCAGCCCTGTATAGGATCTATAGATTTGTATATATACTACATAGGATGCTAAATTTTAGTTCAGTTAGGAAACGCGTAGCACAGTTTAAAATTCTCCGTCTGGAGTTAAATAATACGGAAATGTGTTCGCGAACTTTTGTGCTTCCCTGTATAGGATCTACAGAATTTATACACACCACGTAATAGACATAAAGCGAGTTAAAATTAAAATCGCGATCAGTAACTTAAAACGCACTTCCAGGAATTATTGTTAACACACAGTAGAGAATTCTTTTGTGTGTCCCTGTAAATGAACGATGACTGCTATACACACAATATTCTGTAGTAAGCCTCTTATAATGCACCTTAGTGATATATATAAATTTCAATGCGTTTAAAACAGGGAAACATTATTTAAATAAACCGCAGACGATTTTTCTCCATATACGTAATGTAACGGAATTCTTTTGACTGTCCCTGTAAAGTAACTATAAGTGCTATGCACACCCTATTCCATATTAAGCTTCTTCTAATGCACCTTAGTGATATATATAAATTTCAATGCGTTTAAAATAGTGAAACATTATTTAAATAAACAGCAAATGATTTTTCCCCATAGACCGCAATGTAACAGAATTCTTTTGAGTGTCCCTGTAAAAAAACTATAAGTGCTACACACTTCCGTTGAAATAGGGAACATACTATAGCTAACGACTATAACATATAAAAATTGCAGAGCAATCCGAGCATATTTACGGGAGTTAGAGCGCGGACAGACGGCCAGACAAACCGAAGTCATAAACACTTTTCAACTAGGTTGGAAAGTGTTAAAAAGTATAAAAAGTGCAGAAAGTGCTCGTCTCTTGAAGATTAATACTTCTGCTGAGGTTAAGTTCAAAGAGACTATGTTTCCATAGATGCCACAAGAAAAATTGTTGGGGAATGAAAAAAAAATAAAGAACTTTTCATTTATATGCTTCGAAATGAATTTGAAAAAGCACAAATGATCACTACGCAGGCCACTGAAGATGCAGATGTGCTAATAGTGAACACAGCTATTTCCTAAGCCCGTGATTACGATGCTGTCATTGTCAATGGGGAAGACATAAACCTTCTTGTTCTTGTGGCTTCTCTAGCTGCAGACAATGTTTATTTCCGAAGGGCCAGGAGAGGGAAACTGCCTGATGATCTCTACTCCAAAGAGTGTTTCAAATTTAAGGAAGTTGCACAAAATATTATTTTTCTTCATGCAGTAAGTGGTTGTGACACCACTTCTGTGCTCTACAGCCATGGAAAAATGAAATATTGCAGAATTCTTCAGAACTCATCCCTGAACCAAAAAGTTCAAATCTTTAAAGACTCAAATGCAGAGAGGCACAAACTTGTTGAAGCCACAGAAGGTGTACTTCTTGCCCTGTAAGGAGGTGATTCCAACCAAAACTTGAATGTATTGTGGTATCTCAGCTTCGCTAGAGCAGCTAATAATATTAAATTAAATTTAGCTAGACTACCACCTACTCGTGATGCTGCTGAATATCATGCATTCAGACATGGCTGGGAAACGAAAAGGATCCTCTCGAATGCGGCTGGAAGTGGGGTGGTCATGGGCTCATTCCAGTCACCATGATGAATGGACCAGCTCCTCAAACTCTACTCGATTTCATATCTTGCCAGTGCAAAAAAAAAAATAAAAAATAAATAAATAAATAAATAAATAAAAATGGAGTATGAATTACAGTTCTAGAAAGGCAGGCTTGAAGTGCTCAGTTATCTGTGTGAAGTGCCACAACCAACTATGTGGCAAAGCTCCTGATATTATACTGGACCTTGAGGACTTTGATGACCAAGAACAACCAATCGAGTCATGTACAGAGACGGACGATAAAGTGTCTGAGACGATGGTATCATTACCAGGGCCAAGCAGCAGAAAAAGGAAACATATATGACAAAGCGACTATATAATACTTACTATGTATTTGTTGATTTATTTATTGTGCATTCGATAATTAATTAACCACATCGAGTTTTCAATATCAAAAATAAGAGCTCGTTTTTTAAATTAATAACTTGTCAGGCGGTATTTTTCTGTTTTCACCCAAAATCTTTTTGCTGTGATTTTTAAGGTCTATTACCAATATTTAATTATCTAATAAATGAAACTATAGTCTATCTCACCCTCTAAAAAGTTGATTATGACAGTTTCGTTTCTAAAATGCACTAAAAGTGTGTTATTTACAAAAAATAACGTCATTTGTAGATTTTTGCATTTTTATCCAAATTTAACCCTATTTTCCCAGCTCCGTATCTCACCTCCCTATTTGGACAATTTACAAACATGAATACTGCATGTTGTAGAGAATTTTATCTTCTACAAAATGGTGAAAATGCTTTTTCTGTAAAATGCACTGAAATTGAGTTATTTAAGAAAAATCAATTCCATTCTAGCGCCCTGGACACATGCTCCTTTTGCTTCCACCTCCCTTAGTTTCGGCCTTAGATACTCCTTTTCCTTTTTAAAATTTCTAAATTATAACTTATTTATCTTTCAAGTATTTTTTTACATTATTCCCAGCTATTAATTTTACTTTCGACTTTGAATTCTTGGCCCTGCACCTTTGTCTACCGACTAGGTTTTTTGGTTAACTTCGCCCCCCCTCAACTATTCAACAGTTACCTATTATTGTGCATACTACAATTAATTAATTGCATCGTTTAATAAATATCAAAAATAAAAGCTCGTTTTTAAATTAATGACTTGTCAGGCGGTATTTTTTTGTTTTAACCATAAATTGTATTACTCTGATTTTTAGAGTCTATTATAGATATTAAATTATTTAATAAAAGAAACTTATAGACTACTTCATGCTTTACAAACTTTATAGTGACACTTTTGTCTCTAAAACGCACTAAAAGTAGGTTAAGCAAAAACTAACGTCATTTGTGGATTTTTGCACTTTTTGCAAATTTTACCCTATTTTCCCGGCTCCGTATCTTACCCCCTATTTGGACAATTTACAAACATGAATACTGCATGTTGTAGAGAATTTTATGCTCTACAAATGGTGAAAGTTCTTTTTCTGTACAATGCACTAAAATTGAGTTATGAAAAATCGAAAAAAGTGCCGAAAAATATTGGTTTTTTCAATATTGTGAAAAACGCACAAGGTCTACAAGGTCGAAAACTTGGTTTTTTTATTAGAGGGTCAACCTTTACAACATATCCAAAAATCAGAACTACCCGAATTTTTGTAAGGTAAAATGCTATTTCTACTGGACTAAAAATGTAGTGAAATAATTGAAAATATAATAAAACAAGTTGGAAATTGTAAGTCAAACGTGACAAATGGGGTGCGTTCGTACTATAGATGGTTATATAAATATTCAGATCTTGATGATTTTTAATTCTGTGAAATGAATTCTATCGTCTGCAGATTAATTTCTGTAATAAAATAAGTATCTCGGTCGCTTGACGATTAAACCTCGGAATCTCCTATAACAAGAGAGCACCGATTTTTTTTTTAATTCAAATTTCTTAATAAATATTTTTATTAATATCGTTTAAAATTTTGATTCGATTTTCATAAAATTTGAAATGTCTCGACAAAATTCTGCAAAGATTATACAGTGGTGGCCAAAAGTGTGGACATTTTCATGTTTTCAACATTGTGTGCTTGTAGAATATATTAATTTTCACTTAAATACAAACGTTTATATGTCAAATTGAAGGTAATTTAATGTAGAATTTAATAACTAGTAAATCTACAGATCAGGAGCCTCAACGTCAGCTCTGAAAATCATTGTTTTTTAATATCACTTTTCATAGTTAGCATCTTCAATCCGCAATTTAATTTTTTTTTATTATATACATTAGTATTTATAGGCATATAAAACACTTTGAAGGTTTTCGAAAATTAGACGCGTTAAATTAAACACGATTTATGCAATATTCTGAAATTCTTATGAACTTCTTATTGATGAAATTTTGTGGATAAAAAGTACATTTCTTCAAGGGGCTCTGCCCCCCAAAACCCCCCGTTATCTTGTTAAATTTATATTCGTGATTTCCTATTGATGGTGTGAATGATTATAGTATAATATTGGATTTCGTTTTATACTGTGGTTTTATTAGTGTAAGCAACAGTTTCGAAAATAATTTTATGTTGTCCTAATACCCAAATAGCAATTTTTACTTATCTTCCAACCACGAAACACTTGCATCTGATGGATAAGTTGAATAATATCTCTTGTACAAATGCAACTTATGGAAATGTAAACTGAACCTACTATATTTCACTTATATCTATAGTCATTTTATAATATTTAGATGTAAGATCTTATGTAAGTACATCCTGATCTACTCGATGGCAATAGCATACTAAAATCCCCCCTAACCCACCCCACCCCTCTAAAAATATATATTATTTGTCATATTTGGAAACTTTTAAACCTATTGGGTAATCATTCATAATCGTGTCTACTGCCAATTCAATAAATAGCAAACATGATTTGGCGCTATAAACTATTTCTTGTGATAGCTTTTTATGATCTCAGTTTCCAGTAACTGCGCTATTTCAGGACATATGGATGCGTTTTACTAAGCTAATTTCTTTAGATTAACCAATTCGTTGTACGAGAGATTTTATCCTATTTTTAAAATAATACTAATTTTCAACCACGAAAAATCCACATCTCTTCCAAAAAATGAATAATATCTCATGTAAAAATGTTTCGGAAATTATTATACAGTAGTTAAAAGGTAACTTGTATCAAAATAAATTCTCACTTATTTCAATAAAATACAAAAATCAACCTAAATTATTTTATTTTGCGAATAAAATATTGCAGCAAAATAGTCTGAGTTACTTGAATTTTGTTAGTATTTTGATATTCTTTGAAATATAGTTGCTAGGTTACGGTTAAATTAAAGAGGAAAATAAAAATAAATGCATTTTAAAATTTGCAAAAAAAGATAAAATAAAATGTATTATATTATTAGAACAGATGCATAAAATTGCACCTAATTAAAAAAATCTGACAAATGTATTAACAAAATTTCAAATTAATTTGAATAATTTAAGACCTGACTTGATAAATTTTAGCCTTCATAACTTACCGTTTAAATACATTAATCAAATGCGCCATTTTATTTTCAACGAATGAAAAATTTCAAAATCGTCTGAATTCCCATAGGAAAGCATTATGACCTAAAAAGAAACGTTCTATATTTTCCGAACGAATGAACCAAATGTAACTAAAAACTATACAGCTCATTCCGAGTACCTCAGCAGCATACCTACCAAAAATCAACCTAATCGGATCATTTTTGCGGCGGTTATCGCGGAACAGACAGACAGACAGACGGACGGACAAACAGACAGACGGACGGACAAACAGACAGACAGAAACCAAAAACTTTTCGGTCTCCACAGTGAGCCTCAACTGACCTTTCGGCAATAAAAGCAGTATTACAATATCTGTATTACAAAAACAGTTATGCAACTAATAGTAAGATCTATCTTCGATTTGCATTTTTTTAATGTGATACTTACACAATCAATACTTAGTAGGATAACCCTTATTTTTTAAGACAGCTTCACAGCGTCCTTTCATCGAGTGAATGAATGTTTGGAGTTCATCTTTCGTAATCACATGGTGCCAAGAATCAATTATAGCTTCAATAAGTTGTCTTTTATTGGATGGACTTTTTTTCGTACAAGAATTTTCAAACGTCGCCACAAATTTTCAATTGGATTGAGATCAGGGCTGTTTCCTGGTCATGGTAATATATCTATGCCTTTATTTTGAAACCATGCTTTGCATACTTTTGCTGTGTGGTATGGAGCTGAATCCTGCTGAAAAATAAATGGTGCGTTGTTGGGGAAGAGATCCCTGATGGAAGGTATCAATTTTGGTTCCAGGACAGTTTCGATGTATTTTTTGGCATTCAGGATGCCATCAATCACTTGAATTCGGCCCACACCATCTGCAGACATACATGCCCAAATAATGACATTTGTTGGGTTTTTTGTAGTTGCTTCAATGCAATCAGGATGAAGTGCTTCTCCTACTCTACGTCTTACGTATTTTCTACCATCACTACCAAAGAGCGATATTTTACTCTTATCGCTCCAGATTACTTGCTTCCATTGATTTTCTGACCACTCGTTTTTCGCGTTGCTTTTGATTTAAATATGGTTTTTTTTTCCTTTGAATTCTAGCTTGTAGTCCAAATCCTGATAACTTTCTTCTTATTGTTCTTGAACTTAATGCAATACCCGCTGCATTCATTTCACATCTAATGGCATCTGATGAAATTTTTCTATCTTGAAGGCATAGCCGTTTAATTTTTCTATCGGCAGTAGCACTTGTGCATTTTTTTCGGCCTGATTTGGCCTTATTTTCCACTGATTTCGTTTTTTCATAACGTAAATAGAACTTTCGTACACCAGAATAAGTCACCGAACCACCAACTTGTCTTGCAATTTCAGCATAAGAGAGGCCATTTTCTCTGATTATGACAATTCGACTTCTTTTTGTAGATGTCCAATTAGTTCTTGTTGATGACATTGTTTAAAATTAGTTTAATTTAAAAAAAGGACTTTACATATTCAAAAACGGCAATACTCTATTTAATTGTACTAGTATGCATCATTCCGCTAAATATTTCCACAACAATAACTTTTTTACCATCCAAATAACCTAAACTGTAGTTAGACATTTGACTGGTCCTCAGAACAGTGTTTGTGATTGGCTAGTACGCTTTTATTACAAAACACGTCCTTATTCAAAACGATTTGTGTTTGTTTGTTCTACGAAAATGAGCATAACTTTTTATGTAATACAGATATTGTAATACTGTTTTTATTATTAAATTCTACATTAAATCACCTTCAATTTGATATATAAACGTTTGTATTTAAGTGAAAATTAATATATTCTACAAGCACACGAAGTTGAAAAACATGAAACTTTAAAAAAATGTCCAAACTTTTGGCCACCACTGTATATCTTAAATTTCAAAACATTCGTTTGGGTAGTTTTTGCGCTGTTATATGCGGACAGACGGACGGACCAGACGACGACAATAGGTGCTACTCATTTTTATAATTACGAACGCACCTAAAAAGGGAAAAATAATCCCCCGCAGTCTGTGCACTCCAGGGTGACTAGGCATGAAGCGTCAGGACTACGATGTAGAGACATAAAACTAAACTGTTGTGCGGCCGGACCGGGCGTACAGTTTATAAAGACATTTTCTTGTTTTTTCTCAAAATGCATTTAAAAGACAGACACCACCATGCAACCCAAATAAAACAACGCGACGCAGAAACAAAATCAAAGTAATGGGTAGTATATGACCCCATGGCTTAAAATGGGTTTAAAACTAATAGTTTTGGACACAGCGCCTGATCTGTACATGTAAGCAATCATAATGATAAATTTTAATGATCTAAATAAAAAATAAAAAATGCTAGTATATTTCTGAGTTTTTAGAATCGCACTTTCTGATTTCATTTAAGCTTTTCCGATATTTTACTCTTTTAAAAGTATAATGAAAGGGCATCCTTAATATTGATTCAATATAGCACACTCATTTCAAGATTTAATTAAATGTTAATGTGCTCAATTTGATTAATCGAGAAATGAATATAATGGATTTTTTTTTAATTTAATGCTTCTAAAGTTATAAGTAAAACACCGAAAAGATTTTTAACTAAAAATTAAAAGAAAAGAAAAGAAAAGAAAGAAAGAAAATATAAATTAAATTCTTACTCATACGCCATTTAAAAATAAATTAAACGTTCTTCAAATTTTTTATTTACGTCTATTAATATTATTCTAGAAGGAAATCTTTTGCCATTTAAGTGTTTACTTAATTCATTTAATTAATATATAACTATTTATTTTAATTAATGCAGATTTCAATAAGCTAAGGTTTTAAAATTCCTAAATTTGTATTAACAAAGTAATAATCGCTCATTAATGTTCATTAGTTACTCTAATTTTACAAAGGTCTGTTTATTAAACGAAATAAAATATCATTTTGAACACTTTCTAACGTAGCTGAAAAGTGTTTATGACTTCGGTTGGTCTGGCCGTGGTCTAATTTGGCTAAATATACGTGAGTTACCGTAAGCTTGGTATATCTTAATGAAGTTCACCATGGGACATTCCCTTTTGAAAATGCAATGTGTAGCATTTATAGTTTGTTTATAGGGACAAACAAAAGAATTCAGTTATATCATATATTCTAATACGAGCAAATCTTATCTGTGGTTGTTATACATGCAAATTTTATCTTAAAAACGACTCTAACGATTTTGATGAAATTTTGTATCCTACCATTATGAGGCACGAGAAGACAATTGGGCTGGGTCACATGTTCGAGATTTTTCGATTAGTGGGTCATTTTTGGGCAACGCGGGTCAAGTTAATTTTATCTAAAAAACGGCTCTAACGATTTTGATTAAATTTTGTATCCTACGAGTTTCGGGCACAAGGAAATCATTGATCTAGGTCACATGCTCGAGAAAATCCGATTAGTGGGTCATTTTTTGGTCACTGTGGATCAAGCTAATTTTATCTAAAAAAAAAGCTCACACTATTTTGATTAAATTTTATATCCTACGGGTTTCGGGCACGAGAAGACAATTGGGCTTGGTCACATGTTCGAGAAAAAATTTGATTAGTGGGTCATTTTTGTCATGGGTCATGATATTTGAACTCAAAGCTAATTTTGACAGAACATAGCTTGGTCTTCTCTGCTCGTTAAAGTCTAAGTGGGGGAAACATTTTTGCAGCTTATTATAATAAAGTTACACTACTTCAAACGTACTGAAATTAATGTACATTATTGAGGTGCAATACAACACTCGTTTTGTAGAATATGGAGTGCAGGGCATTTATCATTCGTTTACAGTAACACACAAAAAAATTAGATTACATTATGACCTAGGGAGAAAAATAATTTGCAGTGTATTTTTTAAATGTTACACTAGTTCAAATATAATGAAATTGATGTACATTACAAAAAAGATTACTGTACAATATGGAATGGATAGCATTTATTTGTTCATTTACATGGACACAAAAAATAATTCGGTTACAGTACTGTGTAAAAGCGATAATCGCTGGAAATGTGTTTTCAGATTCATCTAGTTGTGTTATGTGTTTCTTAGCTGAATTTAATTTTAATTTAGTATGTGGAGTGTATAAAAATCTGTAGATTATGTACAGGGATGCACAAAATATTTCGAGTCACCATATATGGGCAGTAAATGCTGGAAAAAAAATTCAAGTGACTTTTACATATTATAGCTGAATTAAATTTTAGCAAACCATATGGAGTGTAACAAATGTATAGATCATATACACGGACGTTCAACTGTGAGCGTTATTTGCTAAAATTGAGTGTTCAACTGCGTTATGAGTTTTTTTAATTGTTTATGTACGTATCCTCTTTTAATCTTATGAAACAGTGAAGTTCTTACAAAAGGAATTTCATTATTTTTGTAACAGTGTAGCATCATTAAAATACACAGCAAACAATTTTCCCCACATATACCATATACCATGATTTTACGGAATTATTTTGAGTGCCAACTGTAATTGCTACTGCTATACATAACATATTCTATAGTAACCATCTTGTAGTACACCTCAATAATGTATGTAGTAGGTAATATATGAAACGTTAATTTGTTGATGTATTTAAATAATTACAGAATGCTGAAATAATACAAACTAGGATTTAATCCCTTGAAGACACTTAATTTTACAATATGCTATAATTAGCGTTTTCAAATGCACCAGGATTAATACTTGAAAACAGTAATTTATACGATATTTATAGAACTTTCCAATTAAGCCTGGTACAGACAATTGCTTTATTGACCGCTTTTGGGACAATTCTTCATAAATGTATTTAAAAAAAAAATTAAACATGTTTTTATTAAAATTCACAAAAAAGTCAACTTATATTATAAAGCACAAATGTGTGTGTCGCTCAATGCTTCATAATGATGCGGACAACAATGTGGTTAAAATGGATGAATGTTGCAACAATGGAGCTATTTTTTCAATTAATATAAAACAATCCAAACGTTCTTTTTATGGGGAAAATGCAAGTTTTAAGCCGACGTTGCCCCCCCCCCCCCCATCGAATTTTAAAAAATCAATGTCCAATTCGTATAATGCCCTCAGGAATACATGTGTAATCCAAATTTCAAAGCTCTATATCAATAGGAAGTGGGTAAAAAATGAGTTACAAGATTTGACTGCCACATGCATACGAAAATGTAAGTAAAAGAAAGCATGTAATAAAAAGAGACTGAGGTTTTCTAATTTTCAAAGTCATTGTGTTCGTGATCCATGAATTTTGCTTTGATATCTGATAAATTCAAACTATGGACAATAAAAAAATATCAGAGAGTTAGTTATTTTTTTTTATCACGCACATCATAACTGAGATAAACGATGCGATCTAAAATTCAAATCCTACATGTATATAAATTTCATAAATTTCATTATGTTATAAATAGAGTGACACCATTAAAATGCACGACAAATGATTTTTCCTAATCGACCGTAATGTAACAGAATACTTTTGAGTGCCCTGTAAATGTACCATAAATGCTACACACTTCATTTTCAACACCGAAAATGCCATGATAAACCTCAATAACATATATCCAATAAATTACATGGCAATCCGTGTATATTTACGCTAGTTAGAACATGGACAAACAACCCGAATTCATAAACACTTTTCAACTATGTTGGAAAGTGTTAAAAAACGACTCTTTAAAATGTCTTATGGTGCACACGATACTCTGATACAGCAATTTGTTCATAATTTATCAATTTTTAAATGTGAACTGACGCCCTATACGTAGAGGAACTTCGGGTATTATAGAATAGTCGGGTATTAGGGAATAGTCGGGTGATATTGGATACCAAGCTTTCTGTTTGGTAAAATGCTGCCACCAAGCGGCAATATCATAAAATACTTAAGAATGTTTCCATAATGTCCCCCCAGAACGCGCAGTTCGGCGGTCGGGCGCGTTGTGTGAATAAATATTTGTTTTCCGTCTTTGGAAAGTTTCAGGAGATAATTTTTTCGATATTTTGTATTCATTATTAGAAGTAATATTTTTATATTGAAATTAAGCATAATGTACACCAAAAAACTAACAATTTTTGATGTAATACTCATTTTTTAGCACGCAATAAACATAGACTAATTTTCCCCAAACCAGCGGTGTCGGGTTATATGGAATACCAATAGTATCTCATTATACTCCATGATTATGGGGGAGTAAAGACAAATCCTTATAGTTGTGATGTGTGCAAATCTGAAGTATGAACTGAAGTATATTGGCTGACTACCTAGGCACTATATTTTGATCATGCTCTCTTCATACCATTACATCTGGTTTTTTTGCCAAATTGTGTTAATTTTCTTCATTTAAAGCCCCTATTCCATATTTCTCGACAATACACTAAAAATACGTTTATTATTGTTATTATTTGTTTGCAAGTGATGAAAGTACGTAAAATAATATTTGTCTATAAAAACTATTCGCAGATAGTTGATGTTTGTAATTGTATTTAGTTTTCTGGCTTTGAACATTATCGGGATGTTGTATTGCCCCAAATATAAGTAGTATTCCATAATACCCGAAGTTCCTTTATTCACTGCATTTATTATGTTATTTATTGAGCATTTCATTATATTTTATTTATTAAGCAGCCAAAATATTAATCATAAAAAATATCATAAATGATTGGACTCTATACTCTGAACTTATACTGTTCAAAATGGCAATTTCTAATTTCTTTTAAACTTTATATAATTTTTTTTAATCTCTTAAATTTATAAGTAGAGGAAGGTCTTAATTATTGGTTCAATGTTGCACACTCACTTCATTGTTTAATTAAATGTTGCTATGCTCAACTTGAATTATCGAGAGTTGAATTTGAGGAGATTTTGAAATTATAAAGTGAACGTTAAAATGAAAATCCTTGTATACATAAAAATTATTTTCAATCCTGTATGATTAGAGCACTAATCAATTCTTGAAATATTATGCTTGCTATTATTACTTTTCTGATCTCAAATCCTTTGACATTTAAGCGTTTACTTAGTTAATTTTATTAATCGCATAGCTATTTAATTTAATTACTGCTAATTTAAATAAGTGTAGCTAATTTTTTTTTAAATCTCTCAATTTGTATTAACAAACTTAGAGTAGACTAATTGCTTCGTTCATTAAATATTTTGTCGTTAGGAAGGACTGTTAACATTTTCAACAAAATAAACCTTTTTTTTTTTTTTTTTTTTTTTTAAGCATAAATTGTGTTCAAATGCGAAATTTTCGATAAAGGTTTAGATTTTGTTCCTATTGAATATTTTGTCAATGTATTTTATTTTTATTGTGAATCACTATAGTCTCATTAATGTTCAAATATAAAAATCGATTGCATAGTTACTGGCACTAAATAATTGAAAATTATATTTATGGGGTTATATAGAATTTTTGCGGAAAATGCCTATTTATTCAAGATTATTATTTTTATATTAGAAATGCAATTTCTTGTTCATGTTGAATATTAGTTGATCAGGATGTAAATACAGATTTGCAATGGGGCTATAAAAATATATAAAGAGGTTGGGGCATAAGTCTACAATATTTTCTGGAAATCGAAACTGTATGATCCACAATGATCATTTATTTTGGATATAAGCTCGAAATAAGAAGGTAACAAATAAAGAGAGTATAAGCACAACCAACTTCAGTACCGGCCAAGAAAGCTTTTGCCTGTTTCTCCTGCTTTAGTAAGGAGTTAATGACGTCAGATCACGTAACCTTCGTCCGACGCAATCAGCCGTAAAAGCTCTTGTGAGTTGTAATTTGCCAACTTGGAAAAAAATATCCGGGCCAGGATTCGAACAAGGAATCACTTGTCTGCAGCTACCAATGCTCTGCCAACTGAGCTATCCTGGACGAATCTGGATGACCTAATTCATCCAGCTAACCTTATTGACCATAGTATCTAGTCTGATATCTGAATCAGCTGAACAGAATAAATCGCAGATAATGGAACTCCAGTGAACTCTGGATACGTAATTACACTAGATTAATTTTTAACACAATTATTTTAATTAGTAAATAAATAATATGTGTTAAAATTGTGTTAAAATTAATCTAGTGTAATTACCTATCCAGAGTTCACTGGAGTTCCATTACCTGCGATTTATTCTGTTCAGCTGATTCAGATATCAGACTAGATACTATGGTCAATAAGGTTAGCTGGATGAATTAGGTCATCCAGATTCATCCATGATAGCTCATTTGGCAGAGCATTGGCAGCTTCAGCCAAGAGATACCTGTTTTGAATCCTGGCTCAGACATTTTTCGCCCAAATTACAACTCATATAATTTATATACAAATTAGAATAATTGTATTAAAATTAATCGAGTGAAAAAGCTCTTGTTTGTTTCTAACTCCCTAGGATGGCTTTCTCAGCTGGTTGGGTCGGCAGGGATTGTGCGATCTGACATCAGAAACTCCGTCCTAGGCCACCTCTCTAACAAACAAGAGTTTTCTAGGTTGATACTGAAGTTGGCTGTGGTATAGGAGGGTGCCCCATCCCCTATCGAGTAACTATTATCATGCACGATAGCTGAAGTAGACTGATCTTCTCGGGCTATTACTACAGTAACCCTTCATCCCAATGACACATAGTTACATCTCCGAGTAGTGCGATTAACGAACTCTAAAAACACGTCTGTTCATAATGCGACTGTATAATTTATATACAATAAAAAATGTATTCTGATGCTTCCATCGTTTTCCAGTTAAATTAATTGCGGCAATATATATTATTATAGGGATGGCATAAAAATATTTAAGCTTTTCTTTTATTATGCCATTTAATTTTTATATTAATTTAGAATCTAGCATTCTACTAATCAGGAGTTTTTAGCCTCCTAGTAAGTTCAATATCCTGATTTTTTTAAATAATTATTCAGCAAACGTTATAAATATATTGTTTGAAAATTTTACATATATTTGTGAAGGGGAATTAATGCTGTTATTCATTTAAGAAATTATTCTATTAATTCTATTTTGCATTTAGACGTTTGGGATATTTGAAGGCTTTTGTGGATAAAAATTAAAACACATATTTTTTTTTTTTTTTTAAATGCGATATTCTCTCACAAAATTACGAGAAGACGAAATAAATCCTAGCTTGAATCTAATTTTGAAGTAGTGTTTTTTTTATATAAAAGGAAATATTCAAAAGTGTCATGTTTAATTTTTTTTCTCTGTATTTGTTTATTTGTTTATTTACTTTTTTATTTTATTTATGTACATTCTAAGTAAAAGAAGATTGGATTAAAATTTATCTAAAATTATTTAATCGCATTAAAAGTTCTTTTTAAAAAATAAAATGTAATTATTTCTTTTTTAACATATTTTGCTTCAATGTTTTTTGCTTTTATTTTTGATAGAACACAAACATTTTTGTTTCTACTGAAAAAAGGATCTTATGTTCCATTGTTGAACGAATTCATTAAAAATAAAGTTTAAATTGCAATCTAATTTTTTTTTAAAGATATATATAATTTAGCAGCATTTGAACGTTTAGAATTAGCAATGTTTTGAAGTAAATGTTTTCCTTTGTTATCATTTATATCTTCTTTTGACTTTTATATAAATTTTGGATGGAAATAAAATTAGCTATTTTAAAAACAAGATTTAAGGTCTGCGTCATTTTTTGGTATGTTTAGTAATCTATACTCATTTTTAGAAAATACATCATTTCCAAAATTATTTGTAATTTTTTTAGGTAGCTTCCAAAACAAAAAGTAAAGAGCTACCTATTGCAGCCGAGGAAAGCAATTCCGGAACATTTTGGTATATTTTCTTTGATCATGACCCCAGACTCCAAAACCACCACCCGTTTAAATGTTGATTTATATCTATCTATATATATATCCATACATACATATATATATATAGTTGACATTTCTCATGCTGTAACTCAGTTATTTATTAACCGATTTGAATGTAACTCTGTTAATTATGAACCGATTTGAATGTGACTGTTCGTTTTCGAAATCCGCGCTTAGCACTCTGGGGCGATTCTACTATCCAAAGGGTTGTTACGCTGATGTAGGTATTTTCCGACGTTCTACTTCGGCGTTCACTTGAACGTTGTCACTAAAATTGGCGCTCACTTGTTTAGTATTTTTTACGCCCGATCAAAGTTTAAAATTCTATTAATATCTCATTTTAATTCAAATTAAAACTTCTATATTTAGTGTTCAAATGGCTAGTTCGAGTGAAAATAAACCTTTCAGGAGTGGTAGTAAGAAGATTTTATATAATGTCATTCATTTTTGTGATTAAGAAGCAGAAAAAGGAAAAATAATTTCCGATATCTCATTCTACAAAACGAGCCAGTCAAATTGCCGGGGTTTCTAGCAGTACAATTAAAAATATTCGCCGAGAAGCGGGAGATGAGCGTAATCTTGTTTTCTGTTCAAATAAAAAAAAAGAGTTTAAAAGTATGTCTTTGAAAAAACAACTATAGATGAATTCGATTTCAGCGTTATTAGACGAACTGTATACGATTTTTGTGTCACGGAGAAAAAAAAATCCCTTCTTTGAATAAATTGCTTCCTGTTTTAAAAGAAACGATCAATTTTAATTAAAATAAAGAAACTTCGCGTTAGTTATTCCATAAAATTAGATTCATCTGGAAAAGATGCCAAAACAAAAGAAAAACCCTATTGAAACGAGAGGATATTATTATCAAGATAATCTAATTTTTAAGAAATATGAAAAAATATCGTACAGAAGGTAGACCCATAGTAATTTACATCGACGAAGCCTGGGTGGACAATTTAACTTTCAGTAAATGTTGGCAATCAGAAGAAGTGGATGGTATACTCCAAACAGGAAATGCTTCACGATGTGTGCTGGGAGCTCGATGGGATTTTTGCCGAACACAAAGTTGATCTATAAAGCTAATACAACAAAAGGTGATTACCCCGGACAGATGAACTCTAATATTTTGAGAAATGGGCACGAGAAAAATTAATATCCAATTTGCCAGGAAATGTTGTAGTTGTCATTGATAATGCAAACTATCATACCGTGCAGATCGAAAAAATTCCAAATTCTAACAGCCGCAAAATTAAAATTTCAGATTAGCTTGCTGCGAAATCAATTGAGTTGTTGATATGGGAAGGGGAGTAAGTGCCAAAAATGACACTACCTTTTGATTACTACCTTTTCCATGCCGAAGGCATTGGAGTTGCTACCTGAGCCATCTTGCGGCCATCATAAGAAATAAAATAAACGGAATATGGACGATTCATATCTCTTTCCCATGCTATTGGACTTGGTATTTATTATTTTATCAACGAAAAAACGGAAAAGTGGATGTTTGGTACTTACTCCCCTTCCCATGTCAACGCCTCAATTATTAATTCCTTAGATGCGTTAAATAGTGGGTTTCGTAATTACATCCCGTTAGCAATTTTATGATTAAGTATTGTGAGTGGTCCCATTTTTTTACTTATGTATTGTAGATTAAGAAAAGTGATGGTGGACATCCGGGACCAGTGACTGAGGAGGTGGGGGAGGGGAGGAGAAAGGGCTAAAGGGAAAGGGAAAAATATTTTTTCTGTTTCAATAAAATATATGTATATATATTAATGTTTAAAACAGTTTTATAAAATGAGAAAAGCGATGGTGGACATCCGGGACCCGCGATTCGGGAGGAGGAGGGGAGGGAGGGGAAATGGTTGAAGGGGGGGGGGGAAATTTATTTTATTCTGTTTCAATTAAACATATGTACATATATTAATGTTTAAAACTGTTTCATAGAATGAGAAAAGCGATGGTGGACATCCGGGACCCACGACTGGGGAAGGGCAAGGGGAGGGGAGTGGAAAGGGTTGAAGGGAGGAAGAAAAAAATTATTTTTTCTGTTTCAATAAAATATATGTATATATATTAATGTTTAAAACTGTTTTATAGAATGAGAAAAGCGACGGTGGCCATCCGGTACCCGCGACTGGGGAGGGGGAGGGGAGGGGAAAGGGTTGAAGGGAGGAAGTAAAAAAATTTCTTTACTCTGTTTCAATAAAATATATGTATATATATTAATGTTTAAAACTGTTTTATGAATGAGAAAAGCGATGGTGGACATCCGGGACCCACGACTGGGGAAGGGGAGGGGAAGGGGAGGGGAAGGGGAGGGAAGAGGGTTGAAGGGAGGAAGAAAAAAGTATTTTTTTCTGTTTCAATAAAATATATGTATATCTATATAAATGTTTAAAACTGTTTTATAGAATGAGAAAACCGATGGTGGACATCCGGGACCTGCGACTGGGGAGAGGGAGTGTAAGGGAAAAAGATTTAAGGGAGGAAACAATATATATTTTTTTTTCAATGAGCTATATGTATTTATATTAATGTTTAAAACTGTTTCATAGAATGAGAAAAGAAATGGTGGACATGCCGGACACTCTACTGGGGTGGGAATGAGAGTGTTTGAAGGGAAGAAGCTAAAACAAAATATTTTGTTGTAGTTCTTTTAGTTGAATGTATAGTTAATGTTTAAAATATTTTTAAATTTAATTGATGGTACCTGGACCCACAACAATAGGGTTCAAAGGGAGTTTGAGTAGGGAGAGTCAATTTTTAGTAAGTGTTGGTATAATTTTTTACGTCATAGGAATCATAACGTTTATCATTATATTATGGTATTCCCAAAATATACAGATACTTAATGGCATATCTGTGTCAAACTGCAGTCTAAAATGATATCATTTTGACAGTAAAATCATCAAAAAGATTTTGACACTAATTTTTGTTGCAGGTAAGTACTGAATACAAAGAAGATTTATAAACAAAATGGAGTCAGTAAAAAGTGGAGAACCATCCAAGAGAAAAAGATGTAATGATGTTTGTATACCATGTAAAAGAGAAAGTAGTGAATTTTTTTTTTAAGTGCTTGAGGAGAAACTTTTAAAAATCTTTCAAAGACAATAATTAAATTAGTAAAATGGAAAGATGAGCAATGTGATACAGAGTTTAAGTGGAATATATCATCGATACAATTGTACAGATACTGGACAATTTAGGTGGTGATGCTTCAGTAGAAAATATACAACAGCTTCGAGTGAACTGGCATCTAACTTGTTACAAATAACTGACTCATAAGAAAAAATGGCAAACTGTAGAAAGATGCTATTTGAAGATGCAAAATAAAGCAGATTTAATGATTTCTGAAGAATCTTGTACCTCAAAACCATTTACTCGAGCTCAGCACACATCTAAGTATGGTAAACAGCTGTGCTTTTTCTGTGACAAGAAAACATCCACTTCATCATGTCTCATATGATACAGGAGGTTCTAATTTGAGAGAAGCAGTCGAACTAAGTGGAATATATCATCTATACAAGATCTTGCACTGTTGAATTTGTAAGGTATAGTATCGTATGTGATGATGGAATATCAATACTCATTGTTGGATTTTCCGTTACCCTTGGGAAGCGAATATTCTAGTGCTGGGTAACTTTTGTCTGGAATGTCAACATTTCCTTCATCAGAAACCAGTTTGAGATCTTCAGTTACATCGCCTTCTTCAATAGTTTGGTAAATAACCTCTACTGTTCCGTGAAGAGTATTCCGACTATGAAGAGTGAAAATCCATGTTATCAATAGCAAAATGAGTGAACGTACCTTACATTATGTCCGGTGGCAAGTAAATAGTCCTTCATTAGCATTCATTTTAACCACTACAGACTTAGCTATTCTAGTTAATATTTTTCCAGATACGAGAGTAGTGTACAGAGACGCCTAGTGTATGAATAAAATTCACAAGATTAGAGCTACGAGTCAACTGATAAACTGATAAACCAGTGAAAACTTGCACTGGAAGTTCACGTATATGCTTGCTTACTTTTGATTTGGATCTTGAAGCCTGGTAATCAGATAACCAGACAAATATTAGTGTTTGAGACAAACGATTAGCCCGATCATCAACTTCATTCACACGTTTTTTCTCTGAAGTGATATCACCTTTTCCAACCAGACATCATTTAATGAAAATAGTCAATAATTCGGATTTTTGCTCAATATCAGCATTTAAATTTCCCTCAAATGGACAGCGCTTTGCTTTCAAAGCTGCTTTTTTTAATATTTTGACTGCAGAAAGAAGTACCTTAAATTGTTCATCTGGGGTATCACTTCCAGTTTACCAATAGCAATATTTTTAGTTTATTTTTAAAATACATGTTCAGATTCATTTTTTCGTCTCGGCACTGAAAACTCAACACCGGGAACTTCTTCTTCAAGCAAAGCCTTTAATTACCTTTTTGATTTAAGCCGTGTTGATCGATCAACGCCATTAGAAAAACCGACATTAATGTAAGTATTATGCAAATCGGCCGTACTTGTAACATTTCCTTGAGTAAGAAAATCTTCCAACATACAGAGAAATTTAGTTTCTGACGTTACAGTAGCTGCTAAACTTCCCTATGTTGTTCATAGAATTTGTTAATACGAATCACATGTATTTCTAGTCCAGCAGATTCTATGATACAAATTGTCGATTGCATGGGCGTCGTTTGGGTTGATACACTCGCTAAGCCTCGCATGCCAAGTATTATTTCCCCTTAGTTCGACTGTTTCTCTCAAATTAGAACCTCCTGTATCACATGAGACATGATGAAGTGGATGTTTTCTGGTTTCTGTTCCAACAGAGAAAAAGCAAAGTTGTTTATCATATTTTGATGTGTGTTTTTCATACTTTGACAATCGTGGGTCCCGGATGTCCACCATCGCTTTTCTCATTCCATAAAACAGTTTTAAACATTAATATATATACATATATTTTATTGAAACAGAATTTTTTTTCCTCCTTTCAATCCTTTACCCTCTCCTCTCCCTCCCTCTCCCCAGTCGCGGGTCACGGATGCCCACCATCGCTTTTCTCATTCTATAAAACAGTTTTATATATTAATATACATACATATGTTTTATTGAAACAGAAAAAAAAATATTTTTCTTCCTCCCTTCAACCTTTGCCCCACACCTCCCCTTGCCCCTTCCCAGTCGTGGGTCCAGGATGTCCACCATCGCTTTTCTCATTCTATAAAACAGTTTTAAACATTAATATATGTACATATGTTTAATTGAAACAGAAAAAAATATTTTTTCTCCCCCACTTCAACCCTTTCCACTCCCCGCCCCCTCCCCAATCACTTGTCCCGGATGTCCACCATCGCTTTTCTCATTCTGTAAAACAGTTTTAAACATTAATATATATACATATATTTTATTGAAACAGAATTTTTTTTCCTCCTTTCAATCCTTTACCCTCTCCTCTCCCTCCCTCTCCCCAGTCGCGGGTCCCGGATGCCCACCATCGCTTTTCTCATTCTATAAAACAGTTTTATATATTAATATATATATACATATGTTTTATTGAAACAGAAAAAATTATATTTTTTCTTCCTCCCTTCAACCTTTGCCCCACACCTCCCCTTGCCCCTTCCCAGTCGTGGGTCCAGGATGTCCACCATCGCTTTTCTCATTCTATAAAACAGTTTTAAACATTAATATATGTACATATGTTTAATTGAAACAGAAAAAAATATTTTTTCTCCCCCCCCCCTTCAACCCTTTCCACTCCCCTCCCCCTCCCCAATCACTCGTCCCGGATGTCCACCATCGCTTTTCTCATTCTGTAAAACAGTTTTAAACATTAATATATATACATATATTTTATTGAAACAGAAAAAAATATTTTTTTTCTCTTCCTCCCTTCAGCCCTTTCCTCTCCCCTCCCCCTCCCCAGTCACGGGTTCCCCGATGTACATCATCACTTTTCTTAATCTACAATACATAAGGAAAAGAATGAGACCACTCACAATACTTAATCGTAAAATTACACGCTGGCCTAAGGATAGTGGTAGTTAGAAAACCCACTAAAAAAGTGGAATTGTTAGAACTCATAAAGTTAAATACTCCCACGCTTAAAACTGATAAATTTGATCAACTACTACAAGAGCATGGCTTTCAAGTACTTCGCCTCCTTCCCTACCATTGTGACTTTAACGCAGTTGAGTATATTTGGTCAGACCTGAAAACAGAGATTCAGAACATGAATCCTTCAGGTGATATGAATATGAGTAAACTACTTAGAGAAACAGAACAGGATATAAATAAATTATCCAGTAACAGATGGCAATCTCATTGCAATCCCGTTCAAAATCTTGAAGTAAAATATTGGGACAAAGACTCTATTATCGAAGAAATGTGTGAATCCCTGAAAATTTCATTTACAGACACTGACGAAAGTAACACTGACTATGATAGTGAAGCCACTTTTTCAAAAAAATAGTTAATTTTTTTTTGCATCACGAAAAGCAAAAATGTTGTGTAACTTTTTTAAAAAAATTAAGCGTTTTCGTTTTTTATAAATATTAACTACAAAAACGTTTTCACATAACTCGATATTATTTCCCCAAAAGCGCATTCTTAAAAAACGCAGCGGCTAAACAAATACCGCTCACCCCTATTTTGATAAAATCAAAGCAGACCTGACGCATGCGCAAAAACGTGGAGGGTTTTGTTTTCCGAAAACAAACAGTATGTGTACAGGACGTACCAATGTCTCGACCGAGTTCGTTGACCAGCTTCATCCGCCATCTTTTTCAAAATGGGAACAACTTAAAAAAATTTTATTATTTTTTTTAATTCAAAAAGATGTACAAAAATAGTATAAATTAAAAAAAATGCTAGATCGTGATACAAAGATTCCGGAGTATTTTTGTTTTGGCTTTATCTTATAAAATGGTTGCGATACAGCAGTTTGAAATTCTAGGGTGGCTGACATTTTGAAAAATCTGATTTTTGCTATGCTGTAATTCTCTTACTTATGAACCTATCTGAATGTCACTGAGCATGTGTACAGGACATACTAGGATCTAGATCGAGTTCGTTGAACAACTTCATCCGCCATTTTGTTTCAAAATGGAGACTACTTAAATATTTTTGAATTTTAAAAATTTAAAAAGATGTGCAAAAAATTTAGAAATTAAAAACTATTTTCCTTTAAGTATAGATTTTGATACAAGGATTTTTTTGTTTCGGCTTTATCTAAAAAATTGACTGACATATAGCAGTTTGAAATTCTAGAGCCACTGACATTTTGAAACAATCTGATATTTCTCAAGCGACAGTACTCGTATTTATTCACCGATTTGTATGTGACAGAACATGTGTATAGGACTTACCAAGGTCTCAACCGAGTTTATTGGCCAGCTTCATCTGCCATCTTGATTTAAAATGTCGGCAACTTCAATACTTCAAATTCAAAAAAGATGTGCAAATGAACTAGAAATCTAAAAATTTCCCCCCATTAAATTTTCGGCCTTGATACAAGGATTCAAGAACACTTTTTGGTTTTGCTTCTATCATGAAAATTGACTAAGATATAGCAACTTAAATGTCTAGGGTGATTGATTTTTCCATAATTAGGTTTGATTTACGAGCATTAGAAAACATAGTATCTCGAAAATTTACTTTAACTGTTGTTACTCTCATACATTTAAAGTTACATAGCCATATTCGTCAGCGTGAAATTCCTGCCAAGCTTGGCCATACTTGATGGAATATCGCCACATTTGTCGATAAAAAATAATTCGTCATAAATGAAGTCAACTTCGATATAGCTGACTTATTTGTCCGAAATTCTCATTAAAATTCAGTATTAACGAAAATAGAGAAAATAACAGGTTCCACGGATTTTAGCTTCGTGTGTTTGAGTAAAATAAGCTGAAATTTTGAAAACAAGTAATATGGAAGTTACCTTTTCCTACCGTTGCAGGCGGGAAGGACGCTTTTTTAATCAGAAAGTACGCTTCATGTACTGTGGTATTTTTTATTTCTACTTTCTTCTGTATACGCAAGAAGAAAGTATTGGAGATGAAAATTTTCGACTTCCGTTTTTTGATTGATTTATACGTTTTAGAAAATCTTGAACTCGATTTGACTATTTTTTAGAAATGTTAGTTTATTAATCTGTTAGTTTATATACACAATCCTTATGATTGCTCTATCTCAAGAACTAATGCACGAAATTTCACGAAATTTCAGATTCAATTGGATCTTGACATAAATTGTTGCTGATCGAGTGAGTTTGGGTGCATATCGGCTTTCGGGAGACGCTGATATGCTCCATTGTTCGCGATTACCGTGATAGCTATATCTCAAAAACTAATGCACGTATTTCATCAAACTGCATATTCTATTAGATCCTAACATAAATAGGCGTTAAGTAGATTTTGGTGTTTATCGCTTATCAGGTGGAACTGAATGTTGTCTTTTCATGAATCTCGCGATATCTCAAGAACAAATGCATGGAATTTCATCACACTTCATATTGTATTAGACCTTGACTGAAATTGGTGTTGATTACAATTTGGCATGTATCTCCCAACAAGGGTAGTTTCCATCCTATGTTCTTCAGAATTTCCGTGATACATACTCTTGGCATTTGTTGGATGGAATTGCACCAAATTTCATATGCAAGATTCTTTTTCAAACATTGGTGCTGATTCAATTTTGGCTTTGATCATACAACAGGAGGTTTTTATGACGAAATTATTTTGAAAGATGGGAAAAACAGTATATTTTTATAGTTGATTCTGTGCAATTATAGTTTTGTAAGAGATAATGTATAAAAAAATGAACTTGATTGCAATGAAATTAAATGTGATGATTTAAATCAAATGAAAATTGTTAAATTTCGTGCAAGCACAGGGCGGTAAAAAAAAAAGATATGCAGGTGGCAAACCCGCAAAAAGAGACCACCCTTATTCTTGTTCTGGTGACAAGTTTTATGGCTCGAGCTTAGTGCTTTAGCCCTAAAGGAAATAGGGAAAAGATGAGAGCTCACATTATGGCTGCTCCTGACAACAACATGAACTTGCTTCATTATAGCTCTGTTATGCTATGCTTTGGTTAAAGTTCCTAATCAGGTACACAATCAATTGATGCAATTTAGCGAACGCGGTTTGCGGAATTATTAAATCCATTATTTTAACTTTCATATACTTTTAACGCCATTCTTGCCAGAATAGCTCATTTTTGACAGCAACTTTTGCTGTCGACCCCATTTCAGAATATTAACACTGTGCTTTTTGGGATGAATATTTTAGCTGTATCTTATTTTCCATTGTGTAGAAATGTACACAATTTTATATGTGATATTAATGATTTAAAATATATATGTTTATTTAAATTTAAAACTTAATACATAACAAGGGGCGCTGTTATTCTGTGCTATTTGTAGTCACTGATGATTGTAACTCCGTGTTAAATGCAAAGAAATGAACTTATTTTTATACATGTGATTGTTGATTTTTTTTATAAATTAAAATAACATAGAAAATATTATATAAATATAAAAATAACGTAGAGAAAACCTTTTTGATAGCGATAGCATGCTTTTTTTAGTATATTTATGAAAATGATTTACTATGAAACATTTAAAAATATCAGTACTAATCTACCAGTTATCTTTTCAATGTTCTTTTTATGTCTTCTTCATAATGTTTTATTGCATTCTAAAAAAAAACATACTTTCAAACTCGTTAAAGCTCTTAGCAGATTCACATGAAAATGTCACTCTTTCTTGCTTTGTTTAACTACAGTAAAATCTATATATATATCAATAACCTCAGGGCAGCTGAATTTACTCGCTATTCGGACGTGTCGGTTATTCAGAGGCAAAATCATAGAAATATGTAGGTGTTGAGGACTGAAAAGTATATGCTAAGTAGAAGTGTCCGTTATGGAGGGTTTAATATATTTACTTTTCGTGATTTTAAAGTTTTCATGAAAAATATTTTTTGGCAGTTTGGTGATTAATAAAAGAAAGTAATATTTTAATTTACAATAGAAATTACGTTTATTATTTTAAGAGTACGATGAAATTTTGTTCACAATCACTACTAACTATCACTTTGAAGCTCGTTAAAAATTTAAAGAGCTTATCAGAATCACAATGTCATTATTTATTGCTTTGGTTATGTTTGCATTGTTATTGAGATAAAATGTTTAATACAGAAAAATTCAATTTACAGGAAGCCTACTATTCTGTTTAACGATTGGCGGAATCCTTTTAATTCAGCGGTTCAGTATTTGAAACAATTGAATGCAAAATTATCAATGCAACACACTCAAAGCAACTAACGAACTAACCAATTTACAGGCTCACAAACATTGGAAAGTGTCCTGGCCACAACAATTTTTCACTCGGGTATTGATTAAAAAGTCAGGAAACAACATATTCCCCTGCTTTACGAACATTTCTGAAATAAAACGGTCTTTTTGCTGTCCACAAATTTTGGAAAAGACCATAGTTAATTTCGGACTTTAATTACTTTTATTAGTTTGTGATATGCCTGTCTATTTATCTCTTAAATACTCCAAGAAATAGGGGCAAATGCTTAACATTGTAGGTAATTGTGAAGTTACACTAAATTTTCGTAGACTTTTTTTTACATATCAAGAAAAATCTAAATAACATTTTACAGTGCATGAGATTCAATTTTTAAAACACAGTTATACTAAAATAAGAACGAAAAATCATGCGTCAAGCATAGATTATGTAACACTTTCCAACGCTTCCACAATAATTTTACAAATCATTACCGTTTAATAAGCTGAAAGACAACATCTACGTAAACAATTTGGAAAACGCATAACAATTTAAAAACTTAATTTTAGGAATTTCCAATATATATTTCCAACAAATACAATATTCGGAAAAATATCCGAATACTTTTATTCAGCCCTGTATATGATCTATAGATTTGTATATATACTACATAGGATGCTAAATTTTAGTTTAGTTAGGGAACGCGTAGCACAGTTTAAAATTCTCCTTCTGGAATTTCTGTCAATAAACGGAATTGTGTTCACGAACTTTTGTGCTGCCGTGTATATGAAATACAGAATTTATACACACCAAGTAATAGACAAAAAGTGAGTTAAATTTAAAATCGCGTTCAGTAACCTAAAACGCACTTCCAGGAATTATTATTAACAGACAGTAGAGAATTCTTTTGTGTGTCCCTGTAAATGAACCATGGCTGCTATACACACAATATTCTGTAGTAAGCCTCTTGTAATGCACCTTAATGATATATATAAATTTCAATGCGTTAATTGAACCGCAAACGATTTTTCTCCATAGACGTAATGTAACGGAATTATTTTGACTGTCCCTGTAAAGTAACTATAAGTGCTATGCATACCCTATTCCATATCAAGCTTCTTATAATGCACCTTAGTGATATATATCAATTACAATGTAGTTGAAATTGTGTAACATCATTAAAATAAACCGCAAATGATTTTTCCCCATATACCGTAATGTAACGGAATTCTTTTCAGTGTCCCTGTAAAAAAACTATAAGTGCTACACACTTCCGTTAAAATAGGGAACATGCTATAGATAACGACAATAACATATAAAAAGTGCAGCGCAATCCGAGCATATTTACGGGAGTTAGAGCACGGACAGACGGCAGATGGCCAGACAAACCGAAGTCATAAACACTTTTTAACTAGGTTGGAAAGTGTTAAAAATGCTGCATGAATTTTGTTTTGCATTTGAACTTATTTTACAGCATTTTGACATTTTATAGCTTTTGCTTTAGAAAAAAATTACAAAACCATATCTCCTGTCGATATTCTTTCATAAACTAATATAAAAGATATTAGTTTGAAAACATTTGTTTGATAAACAGTTAAAGATTAGAAAGTTTTTATTAATATTTATTATTCGTTTTTATTTATTTTATTTACTGATATCTTGAGTAAATTGTGATTAAATTAAAATCGAGTCGAAATTGTTTATAGTGTTAAAACTTCTTTTTAGAAAAGTGGAAAAGAAATGAGATTTTTTTTTTAACCTTCTGTTTGCACAGTGTTTTTTTTTTCCCTCTTGGTTTAAAAAGCAGCGCTTAAAAGAACAGAAAAAACTTATTTATACTGAAGCAGGATTTTGATGTTCCATTATCGTACGAGTTTTAAAAGAAAGTGTAAAATTGCTATCTAAAAGTTTTTTTAAAGGCGTAAATATTTTAGAAGCGTTTCAGTCAAAAAATTTTTATAAGTTACTTCTTGCCATTTTTATATAAATTTCGAACAGCAATAAAGCATTTTTTTAAATCAAGCTTTTAGATTTTTGTCATTTTATGTATATTTTTATAAAGTATATAAAGTCACAAAAACGTTGACTTCAGCTTTTGTTCTTTAAATATTGATCATAGACATACATTATAAATTACAAAGTTGCGTGAAAAGAAGACACAGAATTTTATGAAATCGATTAAAATTTTCAGGAGATTAAATTTGAGAAAAATATAAAATTTAATTTTTATACGGCCCCTGTTCAAAAAATTTCCCAGTGCGTATAATGGTCCCCATACACTAATAAGGTCATGTACAAAATTTCAGCATTTTATCATAAAAAGTCGCAGAGATATGAAAATGCATAAATGATGTCTTCAACCACCTTTCAATGTCTGGATATGAATTCGCAAAGGTGAAAAATCTTGCCGGATGATCACATTTCAGGGGTCATGCACAAATTATGACAGAAAACAATGATTGCATAAATAAATAATAATTGTGTTATTTACTGGTACAAAAGTATCTGAACTGTGTAGAAATAATAACTTTACGCAAAGACTACAAAGCTTCATACAAGTTGTAATTATCCAACTGGACGGAAAATGTCCGGGTCAGGATTCGAACCTAGGATCTCTTGGCTGAAGCCGCCACGCTTTTTTTGACTGTTCCACGCTGACCGCCACGCTCTTTTTCACTTTTGGCTGAAGCCGCTACGAAGCGTGGCGGCTTCAGCTAAGAGATCCCAGGTTCGAATCCTGGCCTGGACATTTTCCGTCCAGTTGGATAATTACAACTTGTATGATTGCTTTACCAATTTGAAATAATTGTGTTAAAAATAATCTAGTACAAAGCTTGTTCAGAATGTTTTCCATCCATGCCGATACAGAGCTGCATTCGTCTGATGATGCATTTCTGCGTCGCGTGATGTGCATACTCTAACAGTAAACATTTACATTTTATTTTATGATTAACCCCTCACCAACTTTGTTTAAACATATCTATGCGATGTTTTATGATAAAATACTGACATTTTGTACATGACCTTATTAGTGTATGGGACACATTTTACTCATTGGAAAAAATTTTATACGGGGGCCGTATAAAAATTTTAATTTTGTAATTCTTCAAATTTAATCCCCTGAAAATTTTAATCGATTCATAAAGTTCTGTACCCGTTTTTATGAAACTTTGCGATTTATAATATATGTCTATTATGAATATTTAAGAAATAAAAGCTGAGGTCAATGTTTTTGGGGCATTCTGTATACATGTGTGCGTCAGAAACGCTGACACCATAACAATGCTAGCACTTATATGGTTACAAGTGTACGAAAATTACAACCATAACTTAATTTTGTGGAATTATAGTAATAATACAGAATAAATAATACAGAAAGCTTCAAAGTTCGAGTTTACACGTTTAAACCTAGATTGTCCAGCCAAGATAATAATAATAATTATTATCTGTAACGATTATTTGACTTAGCTATACTCAACCTGTGTGGCCCTGCGACCTTTTGTGTGTGGCCCGAGACACATAATCATTAATCCATATTTATAAAATTGAGATAAGCATAACGGTATTTAAGACCTTCACTGTTGTTTTATATATTTCCATTGGAAGACAAAATATGTCCTGTTATTTATAATTAATTTAAAATTATTTTAAACCATCTTAAATGCTGCTTTTTTTAGTCAAAAGTTCTTTTTACATGTAGTTCTATTTGTCCTTACAGTGATATAAAAATTTCTTAATTTTCAACACTAATCAACCAGGTTTCCAAAATAATTAAATTTGCACTATATTTCTAAATTAACAAAAATAAATAAAAAAATTTTGCATTGAGCAAAATTCTAATTTATTAGAGAAAATTTCCTGATTTTTTTTCTTTCGAACTGGGAAATTCCACATTGTTACATTATTACGTTTTATACCTATCATATAGGTTTGGATGTTTTTCGCATAAAAAATTGGCACGGAAAAGTTTTTGCACCGCTATTTTCAAACAACAAACTCCAGAGCATATTTCTACAACATTTGCAATAAAACTCTACCTAGTATATTGTTTGGAAATAGTGGTGTTATATTTTTTGGTAACATTTTTTTTTTACGAGAATCGTTCAACCCTAGTGATAATATTAATTTTGTTATATTGCTTTGTTGTACTACTTATGTTCTTTTACTATTTTAATTACATTTTTTTTTACCATTTTATAAGTCTGTTGCGGCCCGCCTAACGTCGCAAACGTATGTTTGCGGCCCGCGAGTAAAAAAGGTTGAGATGGCTGCGTTTAGACTATCTTCTCAAAAGTGTATCACCAAATAGAAAGAAACATAAAAGATTTTCGTTGAAATAATTAAAAAATGTTACAAGCATAAATTCTATATTTTTGTATTTTTAACCACATCACCGTTTCAAAGTAGTTTTTTTTTCTTTGTAATGCAGCTCCATTTTTTAATTAACCAAGATAGTCATGTTTGTAAAAATGTATACGTAAAAGTTTAATTTAATAAAATAAATACATATTGTCAAATAATGTTTGTTTTTGTCGGTAGTTACAAATTTGTGCTAAAGCAGGATGTCTGAACAAAGCGTTCATATAAAAGTAGAGTTTAACTATTCAATTTCTTAGAATTAATTTATTTTGTGAGCAAATAATACACATTTTAATTTAATTTTGAGACTGTTTCCTGTGTTTTGTAAACATGTTTACCTCTTTATTTATACATACTATTTTATGCCTTAAAATTAAATTTCTAATATCTCAGAATTTAACTTTGCATATGAAACCATTGAAATAACATTTATTTCCTTTTCACAGTAAGAATGTATCTGAATAGATTTATTTGCATTGCTTAATAATTCATAGAAATGTAAACAACAAAGATAAAGAGCGTTCATAAACTTCTTAGAATTTTAATACGTGTGTATTATTCTATCAATTCTTGTAAAAATTTGAGGTTTAAGAATGCACGTGGAATGTTCGACTTATGCTTAAAGTATTTATTATTCAGGTAATACACGGATATTTATAGTTAATGCCGTTGCCCATAAAATTTATGAATAATTTCGTACGTGTGTGATAAACATAAAATGTCTACAAAATTAATATATACAAAATTAATATGTATTGAAAATTATCTTGTTTAAATACGAAATGCTTCGTCTTATGTAATTTTTATTCATACTAATACATTTTTATTTTATTAAAGCCTGTTTCTAATTTCTATAACTTTATAACCAATTACTTGACATATTTAATTTTGACTTAACTTATAAAATGTCTGACATGCATGTTACTTTGCAAATAGTCTATGAAAGCAATTTTGTTTTAAGTTTTTATAATAAAGTTTTATTTATTACTAGCTACCCGCCCGGCGTTGCCCGGGCCCGAGATAATAACTATCTCAGAGCAAAGCGTTAACCCCCTCCCTCCCCATACCCGCAAATATAACGAATAATTTGTTCAAAAAAACCACCTTCACCTACATTAACGCGATCATTAAAAAAAAGAATTACATTTTTCTGATAATTAGAACATAACGAAGGCGCTACGCTAAAACAGCCGGCAGATGACAACACTTCCCATCCCCAATTTCAGATCTATATCTTAATTAGTTATCTAAATTTTTGTTCATTAGTAAAAATTGGCAATTATTTTCTTTATTATCATTTCTAAACTCGATAAAATGACTGTAAACTTGGTAAAGAGCTAATTTAGATGATTTGCTTTTAGCCAGTGGTAAAGTACTATTTAAATGTGGATTTCGTAGGTTCGTACAAAACATAGAGGTTGTTAGGAAGCATTCCAGAGAGGGTAAGAGTTCGAGACAAATATGTCTGTGGTCCGCAGCCGCCTTGGCGATTTTTTGGAAACCCCGCCATAATGCCGTTTCATAAATTGATCATCAAGTTCAAAGTTCGCAAAAAAACCTCGTTTTCAAAATTATGAACACTTTCAACTATAGAGTCTTTAAATTTATTATTATTATTATTTGTCATGAGGTTGTTTTCCCATTGAACCTTTTGTTTAAAATAAATTTTGAACATATAATGTAAAGAAAGGATAATTTAAACTTGATTTAGACGTGGAATTAAAGAGGGTGATTAGAGATAGTTTACCAAAATTAATATAACTCATGTTAAACAGAATTTTAAACTGATAAACAGATTTCTGGTTGACCCATAGCTCCAAATGTTGTAATGATATTTCACCATCTTATGGTTGCAACTACTGCGGCCATTAAAATTTGGTTCAACCTACCACAAAAATTTTAATAGTGCATCAGGTTTTTTAATATTAGTATTTTTCAATTTAAAATGCTGTTGAACATCAGTTTTATTAATTTTGGTAAACTATCTCCAAACATCACTTTTAAAAGCAATATTACTTCTATAAACTTACATGTTCAATAGTAATAAACAGTGCAGATTATCCCAAGAAACTATTCAGCTCTCTACATCTAAAGGGTCTGATAATAAAATCGATTCGATAACTATATTATCGTCTGCATTTTATTATTTTTTTTCAAATATACATTCTGAAATACCTTTGTATTTAAAGATACCTAGAGCTAAACATCACAAAGGAATCCTTTGGAAACATGTTTAGCTAAATTTCCATGCTTTAGCAAAATAATATTACGGGGGTCTTGTGACTTTGTTCTAGCCGAGAAACTGTTTTCTAAAGTCGAAAACACAATTGCGAAAAAAAGAAATTGTATCCGTGGTAGCTATTTCGAAAGTTATAGGGGAGAGTAGCCATATTTGGACCGTCGCTTTAGTTGGACAGCTGTAATTCTGCTGTTTATTACAAAAAGAGACGCCATCTACCGCTGAAATCTTATTCATCAGAATGACGTCATTTATGATTAGAAGAAGCAGCCGCCTTCCACGTGCTGCTTTTAGACAATTTTGAAAAAACCTAAAATTAGCTGTTTCAATATATTTTTTTTTTCAAATAAACGCAAGAGAATACTTGAAAACTAATGTAAGCTGTTATATTTTCATATACATATCTAAATTCATGTGTTTATTGCGCGTATTTTTCACGCGGATTTGTTTGCTTTCGTTTTTGTTCTTAGTCTTGATTATCTGTTTAAAAAATGGCGCAGTTGCCTTAATTGGACAAATTTGAGTTGTTTAAATTGGACCAGATGTACGATCATAAGTTTGAAAAGTCACTAATGAATTTCGAGGGTTGTACGCTTTGGACACTATTTTTCGGAGTCAGAGTCAGTAATTATGAAACTTACTAAAACTAAGTGAGTAAAAAGAAATGATGAAAACAACACGGACAAACATCAGTGACAGCAAAAGTTGTCAAAGATATAGAAAACGAAAAGAAAAGAGTAAGTTGTGGAGAGACTGGCCCGGCATGAAGGCTGCAGCTACGAAACCTCTAAAAAAGCGAAAGAATCATGAAAAGTGTTATCTCCCTTGTCAAAATCACTTAAGTCAAAGTACAGAGGGAGCCAAAAAACAGCTGTGTTGACATGTTCGCCATATAAAGTAGACCTTGAAAAGAAAAAAACGACAAAAAGGAAGCTCTTAAATGTCAAAAGCAATTGGAACATCAAGTTTTAATAAGATATAGGCGTAATTCAATTGGGAAGGAAATGATGGAAGGAAAGAACTACAGACAAAAAGTAAAGAAAACTTCTAATGAAAAAAAAAAGTCTAACGATTTTTATAATCTAAAAAGAAAAATCAAGACAGTGATGTTTGGGTTTGCCTAATTTGTAAGAAAAATAAAGTAACAGAAATGATTCAGTGTTCAGATTATCAAATGTGGTTCCATGTTGTCTGCGCTGGAATAAAAAAATAAACAAAACAAATTCATGTGTAAGCTTTGCATCACTTCTTACATGATATTCAAGTAACTGACAATTAGTTCCATAATTTCTGTTCTTAATTACTCGTAACTTTGATTTATATTTTGAATACATTTTGATTTAAAACAATTACTCTTACTTTCAGACATTTAATTTCATTACATTTGATTGCTTTTGTTTCATTTGATTGTTTCGTTAATAAAAAACTTTGCTTTTAATAAAATTAGTTATATTCCCTACTCATTAAAACAGCCTAATGTTGATTGGTGCAATTTAGGAAATGGGCGGTCCAACTTAGGCGACCAATCGCTAAATTTGGACCACGTTTGACAAATTTTTGAAATTAAAATAAAACTTAAGATTTTCAAAAAGAAATTGATCTAAAGATTTATTTAGTTAGTAGATGAATAGATTGACCACGTGTAGTGATATTTTTCAGATATTCCAAAAATGAAGTGAGTTACACCTGAAAATAAGTGAGGGGTCCAAATTCAGCTACTCTCCCCTTATTTTTAAGCAGATCGCTTAAAAAGAACAGGAAATAATTCCATCACAAATTTTAATGTTCAAAATATGTAGTGAAATGCTTAAAAGTCATTTTTAAATAATTTAATAAATTTAAAGCACTACTTAACACAAAAAGAAATAAATCATTGCATGTATTAAAACATTAAGTAACAATGAAAATATTCCAATATATCAAAAAATCAATATATCGAATATTTTCTCAATTGTTGCTTCTAAATTTCACAAGTTGACGCATATGCTTAATACATAAAAATGGAATAAGGTATTAAAAATATAACATTTAGATGTCTTTGGTACAAAATATGGAGAATTTTAATTTGAAATAGATTTAATTTTTAAATGGAATAGGGTTTATAGAAATCTTATTTAAAAATTTGAATTTGTGAAAGCAAAAAAAAAATTCTTAGTTTCAAACTTATTTTTTTAATCAAAATATGTGTTTTTGAAACTTTCCAACATTGTTAAAAAGTGTTTATGACTTCATTTTGTCTATCTGATCTGTCTGTTCGTGTTCTAACGCGCGTAAATATATTTCCTTTGCCATGATCATGCTATTGAGGTTTACCATAGCACATATACTATTAAAAACGTCGTGGTTAGCATTTATAGTTCATTTGCATGGACATACCGGATAATTTGTTAAATTGTGGTCAGTTGCTTGCAGTGTATTTTATTAAAGTTGCAGTGTGTTTTAATCATATTGCACTATTTCAAACATATTAAACTGATTGGTATAATGAAGATGCAATACAACAGGCTTTCTTTAGAATTTAGAGTGCATAACATGTATTATTCATTTATAGGGAGAGACATACAAAATAATTCCGTTACGTTATGCCCTATTTTAAAAAACCATTCGCAGTGTATTTTAAACATATTACATTATTTCAAACATAATGAAATTGATGTGCATTTCTGAAGTGAGCTACAAGAAGCTTACTGTGAAATACAGAAAAGTATAGCATTTATTTATTCATTTACAAGGAAACAAAAAAAAATCGGTTACATTATTGTCTATGAGCGAGGAGACAAAAAAGGATTCGGTTACTGTACTTTCTGTGAGAGATAATCTATGGAAGTGCTTTTCAGACGCGGTATGCGTTTTGAAGGTTTGCCACATTTTAGTACATTACACGATGCATGTTAATCCTATAGCTCGTATGAAGGGCAGCACAAAAAAATTCGTAAGCCTTGTTGTCTATGGCTGTGACTTGCTTAGAGGTTTTTTTTTTTTGTGTGTTATGCATTTTTTAGTTTGATGGAAAAGAACCAGGAACCCCGGAAAGCAACAAAGCTAACTTTTTGCTCGATACTATAAAACTCTGGGGTCCCTGGTTCGAAACCTGTCAAAGATGTCCTGTTCCATCATTGATGACCTTGGCAAAAGAAGAACGCGTATATTCACCATCAACAGCTAATTTACTCATTATCATCTTCTCTCGGGGCCAGCGTGTGACAGCACTGAAAACACCCGCAGCACGCAAAAGTCTATGAAACGCTCTCACAACACAAAAAAAGCCTACGAAACGCTCGCAGTAGAAGAGCCTCTTCGGGGGCACAAGCGCGCTCGGCAACGCGACAGAATCATCCTTCACATGCCGCGCAACACGAGTGAACATCGCTCGTTCGACGTCAACGAGTACTCCTATGCGTCTTGGTGCTTCGGTACGTCTGGTACCATCAGTGAGACTTACTCACCGGGAGTGGAATACTATGGTTACAACATAATCGTGTGAACAGTATAAAATGAGTTTTTAGCAGGAAGCAACTGTTCTTGCCTTTTGTTCGGCACTAGAGAACTAACCTGCTGTTCTCAGGTCCTTGGTTTGATTCTTGCCATCACTGCGCATCGCCTGCAGTCTTAATGATATTTAACATACTGAGACATGTTTGTAAACTATAAATACATTCATATACAGGGCTACGCAAAAATCTCAATATATGGATGGTAATTGCTGGAAGTGCGATTTTAGTTATTTTATGCATTTTCTAGCTGAACTAAATATTTGTTTATTATATAGAGTGTATAGAATTCTGTAACTCATATATAGGAATGAACAAAAAAATTCACTTTCGGAATAACATATTAAATTGGTGGTTTACTGAATACTTTATTTTTTCAATTTCCTTTTTATTCTTCTTCATTTTTAAAAGGTCTTTTTGTACCTTTTTTATAGTTAAATTTACTTTCAAAAGACATCGTTTAAACTTACACTACTTTTGGCTTTTTTCTTTTTACTTTTCAGCTGCTGGTTTTCATTCAAAAAACGTACCCCCTTACTCTTCCATCTTAACGTCTGTTTTGTTGGGGTTTTTTTTAGGAAAGTACATGATTATGCGTTTAAATTTGAAAGAGTTTGTGAATAGAAGAATTCTTGTATAGTTAACCTTTAAGAGATTTTCCTTCATTTTTTAACAGCTGCAGGAGAGGAAATGTACATAATGTAACAAAATTGTTTAAACAAACGCCTAGGATAAATGTAATTTAATAATCTTTGTGAATGTATGTGAGGTTTGACTGATTTTGCACAAAAAGTTAATACAAGTCTAAAGCAAGATATAATGATTAAAATAAATATTTTAACATTAAAATATATGTTTTAATGTTTTCTTTTCAATTAATCTGAAATACTTAACACGGATTTTTTTAATAATTAAAAAAACGCTGTTTTAGTACCCAAGCATGTTTAAAATTTACAAAATTCAAAGTATCATAATTCGGTAAGTTTTAGTCGTGCAAAAGAGACAATTTTATTTTTATTTTTTTTTGCTTTTTAGACCACAGAAAGTTTTTCTAAATGCTAACGAACCCGCCCGACGTTGCCCAGTCCCGTGATAATAACCTTAAATATACCTAAATCTGAGTTGGATGATTTTATATTTTTAAACGAAAATCTTTCCATTCGAACCTAATGTTGGAGGCCCCACTGCTTTTTAAAGCGTATACCTTCGATTTGTGTTATTTTATATTTTAAAGGAAGTTCTATCCAAACGGTCTAAGGAGTCCTCGTTATAGTGGTTGCTGATTTAATTTATGGCGTTCAAATACATTAAACTTCCAAGTCTGACCAAAAGTTTCTGGGAAACTCTAAATAATCCTAATCTTGCTCGCAAATAAGATCACTTTTCTCTCTTAGAGATGCGAAAAATTATTTCTAAAACAATTCTTGTCTTCTGGTACATTTTATTACTAAAATGTGCAATTCAAAACTCTCTTATTTCTATAAAGCTTGTAATTACCTTAATCTTTTTCTTCTACCATGTTGCTAAAATGCCATTTCCTCATTTCTGCTGCCTGTCTAATTTAAGTAACTGTGAATTCAAGTTCTAGAAGTATATAAATGGGATTATACTTGTTTAAATAGTCATTTCCGGAACACACTTCGAATAATATTTTAACCGGTATGTTTGTTGAAGTTCATAATCGCTGAAAGTAGTTTCTTTTTATCTATGTAGGTATATTATCGTAAAGTCAAGAAAATTTTCCGTAACATCGGCAGCTTTATGGAGTTGAAGGTTTAAGAAGTTTTTTTCTTCCTTTATTTGAATTGCAGAACAGCAAGATAGAATAAAGGCTGTAACATTTCACTTATTTAAAACGGCCATGAAGCATTTTTGTTGCGTATATTGGATAAGTTTCGGAATTCCAATCAGCTCAGAGACATTAACTTTTTTTAAATGAAGATTGCATAGTCGTTTCAGTACTGAATTTTTTTATAAAGGGTCGCGGAAAATATGTTCCATTAATAGAAGACCGTGACACATAATTATTTAAGAATTCTCAGTACACAGGGTGAAAAAATAACATAATTTTAACAGGTCTCAAAGAAAGATTACTCAAACATATACTGAGAGAAAGAGAGATAGAATCTATATTATTAAAATATAAAGCTATTTTTTAAGACCAAAATTGCCAATTCTGCGCATGCTCTAAATTCGCTTTGCAACTTCTTCCGTTATAGAAAAAGATTGAACGAAGTCTGGACAGCCCAGTGGTAAAAGAACCAGATTTATTCTCTTGTTCTCGAAAGAGGGCTCGAATTCGAAACTCATTCCTGACAGAAGGTTCTTCTATAAAACTATTGGTTTTCATATAATTTATTTCAATAATAATAATCAAGAGTTTTATTTCAGGAGGATAAGTTAGAGTGAACTAATCTACAATTTTTGGTATATTTTTTTATGACAATGATCAACAAGACATATATACTAAGGAAACTAAGTGATTATTTTCCCAAAAAATATTTAAAAAAAAAAGAAAAAGGAAAAAGGAAAAATAAAACATATAAGAACTATAAAAGGTTTTCAATACTTAATTAATTAAAAACAGCTAATAAAAAATTAAACATTTTTTTTCTATGGAGCTCTGAAGTTGTTTATCGCCACAATTTGACGATACTATCTAGTCTTTCTTATTCTTTTTAAAATAATTGGTTAAATTGTGTTCTTATAAAAATTGTATCACGATCCAAAATTCCTATACAATTTAGATATATTTTTTTCTCAGTCCTCTTTTTCGTCCTACTATATTCTAACTTTCTAAGGAAAAAAAGAGAGGATTCGAACTTTCGTTCTTAAAAGTGAAAAGTATACAACGTTCAACTTTCGCAATGTGCAATTTTACGCATCATTGAAACTCATCAACAAATCACTTAAATTTTATTCATATATACTTTTTGATTTTCTGCTCATAACTAGTGCACTATCATGAGAGTTTTGATATATTTTTTAATTTTTCAGTTGCATATAGCTTCAAAAATTTATCAAATTAAACAACATTGAAATTCTAGATAAAATTTTGGTGTATTTTCTTGTTTAGAGGCTAAATTTCTGAGTTTTGTGTCTTTACAATTTGCCTTTTAAATGATTAAGTCCAACAAATTTTTCACGTATTTCCCTGTTAATAATTTTTTATTTTTTATTTTATTAAGCAAAAATGCACTTATCGATATTTATTTTCTTTTATAACATCGCATATATAAATACTCGTAACGCTTTTCGTTGAAGTTTATATAAAATTCGTATTTGAAATTTTGTCTCGCCTATTTCAGTGCTTGAATTTTCACAAATAGTATTTGCAGTGTTCAGAAAAAAAGAAAATTCCATTTCGATATTTTAAGAATTTGCCGATGTAAGTTCCCTCCGCACGTATTCCATCAATACTTGAAATCATTTCTTTACCCTTGGTCCATTCATATGTAGAATGGCTGGAGAAAACGCTTTTGACATCGAATGTGTTACTATAAATACATTTATAAGGGTTATTTTTTAATCGTTTTTTAATTTGATTATTCCAGTAGTCTCGCACGACATTTAAAAAATATATTCTCGTACGATTGGAAGCGAGAAATATTCGGAGACTCTTACACATAGTCTATATGTGTCACGTTTTATTCACATGCATATGCTTCGTTTCTGTTTATTTTGATTGCTTGATAAGTCTGTGGTTTTTCCAGCATTTTGATTCAAAAGGATGTTGTTTGCCCATGACTTTTAAGAACTTCTGCATACTGCTTGGAAGTACAAAAATCCACCGACTAGACTGCAGAGATCTACACGGGCCAAAATTTCCAGGCCCGATCTGAACGAAAGATATCTTGTCCCGACCCGGTGTAAAACTAAAAGTTCGACCCGCATTTGTTTTCGCAGGTAGCGGAGAGGCAAGGCACTGCTTTCAATTTCTATTAAAATTCTGATTTTTCTTAACACACATATGCAATCAAGATTTTTTGAAAGAATATTGCATACATATTTATGTGAAAATTTTTCAGTATATTCTAGACTTCTGCAAGCAAACAAAATGTCATCATTAATAATAATTTAGGCTCTTAGGCATAAATAATATTTTTTATTATTTAATTTAATTAAATTCTCCATCTTAATAAAGAAATTAAAAAAATTAATGTAGTCTATACTAATGTTATAAAGTAGTAAAGATTGATTTTTGTTTGTTGGTTTGTTTGTTTGTAGGAGGTAATCTCTGGAACTACTGAAGCGATTTCAAAAGCGATGGTGGCAAATTGATGGTGACAATCCTTGCTCCAATAGAGGCTATATTTTACGTCGGTGCCACTACCCCCAGGGGGGTGCAGGAGCAAAAAACGTTCTAAAATTTCGATTTTTTTTATACTGAAGGAGCTAGAAACATGAAATTTGGCATGGTAGTTACTTATAAGATGTAAATTATCTCTACGAACAAATTCTAAAAAAATCCAAAATGTAAAAGGGTGAGAGGATTGAAAAGCGTTCTAAAAACATCTAAATTACAATTTCTATGGAATCTCTGGAAATACAGAACCGTTTTCAAAAGTGATGGTGGCAAATTGATGGTGACAATCCCTGCTCCAACATACACTATATTTTATGTCGGCGCCACTACTGCCAGGGGTGTGCAAAAGCGAAAAACGTTCTAAAATTTCGATTTTTTTTATACTGAAGGTGCTAGAAACTTGAAATTTGGCATGGTAGTTATTTATAAGATGTAAATGCTCTCTAAGAACAAATTCTAAAAAAATTCGAAATTTAAAAGGGTAAAATGAACGAAAAGCGTTCCAAAAACATTCTAAATTACAATTTCTATGGAATCTCTGGAACTACAGAACCATTTTCAAAAGTGGTTGTGGCAAATTAATGGTAACAGTCCCTGCTGTAACACAGGCTATGTTTTATATCGGTGCCAATACCACAGGGGGGAGGGGTACAAAAGCGGAAAACGTTCTAAAATTTCGAATTTTTTTATACTGAAGGAGCTAAAAACATGAAATTTGGCATGGTAGTTACTTATAAGATTGAAATGCTCTCTAAGAACAAATTCTAAAAAAATTCGAAATTTAAAAGGGTTAGATGAGCGGAAAGCGTTCGAAAAACATTCTAAATTACAATTTCTATGGATTCTCTGGAACTACAGAACCGTTTTCAAAAGTGATGGTGGCAAATTGATGTTGACAGTCCCTTCTCCAACATAGCTATATTTTATGTCGGTGCCACTAATCCCAGGGGGGTGCAGGAACAAAAAACGTTCTAAAATTTCGATTTATTTTATACTGAAGGAGCTAGAAGCATAAAATTTGGCATGGTAGTTACTTATAAGATGTAAATGCTCTCTAAGAACAATTCGAAATTTAAAGGGGTGCCTAAAAGCGTTCTAAAAACATTCTAAATTACAATTTCTATGGAATCTCTGGAACTACAGAACAATTTTCAAAAATGATGGTAGGAAATTGATGTTGACAGTCCCTTCTCCAACATAGCTATATTTTATGTCGGTGCCACTAATCCCAGGGTGGTGCAGGAAAAAAAACGTTCTAAAATTTCGATTTTTTTTAAACTGAAGGAGCTAGAAGCATGAAATTTGGCATGGTAGTTAGTTATAAGATGTAAATACTCTCTAAGAACAATTCGAAATTTAAAGGGGTGCCTAAAAGCGTTCTAAAAACATTCTAAATTACAATTTCTATGGAATCTCTGGAACTATAGAACAATTTTCAAAAATGATGGTAGGAAATTGATGGTGACAGTCCTTGCTGTAACATAAGCTATATTTTATGTCGGTGCCACTACCACAGGGAACTGTAAAAGCGAAAAACTTTCTAAAATTTCGTTTTTTTTTATACTGAGGTAACTAGAAACTTGAAATTTGGCATGGTAATTATTTATAAAATGTAAATGCTCTCTAAGAACAAATTCTAAAATAATTCGAAATTTAAAAGGGTGAGATGAGCGAAAAGCGGTCTAAAAACATTCTAAATTACAATTTCTATGGAATCTCTGGAACTACAGAACCATTTTCATAAGTGATGGTAACAGTCCCTGCTGTAACAAAGGATACATTTTATATCGTTGACACTACCACAGGGGGGGACTAAAAAAGCGAAAAAGTTTTAAATTTTAAATTTTTTTTCTACATTATTGTGCCTTATTTAGTAATTTCTGAATTATCTGTAGCAGTAAAGTTTCCTCTAATGAAAATAGTCTAAGGAATACCACTTGGCATTTTTCAAGAATTACACGAGCAAAGTCGCGGGTTTTGCTAGTTTAAAATAAAAGAAAAAAAGGGTGCTTAAAACATCAAAACGTTTGAAGCTGTATAATAAAGAAAAAGTGAATTTTTGAAAATATTTCTGTGTAATTATTAAAGTATATCTCCAAAGATTCCATTAACTAATATTTATCATCACTATTATTTTTACAAAAGAAAAATTGTCTGCAGGAGACGTCTCGAAAATAATTAAGCCTATTTCTAGCCCAGCCCAAGTCTGTAGAAAAAAATGTAAGCCTGAGCACAACCGGCCTGAGTCCACTGAAAAAATTAAGCCCTGCATCAGACACGATGTAGCTGTCCGAAGCAAATCGCTACGCTAAACATGTTAAATTTCTGCATTGTTGTTTCAAATTATTCATATTTTGTCGGCTTAGTCCGACTTTTTAAATTTGTTATATTGGGCCGTTCGGCACACTTAATTTTTTTTATCGACACTGTCCGGCTCATTAAAAAAATTGTCTTTATTCTGTTAGGCCAGGTACTGGCTTTGGGCACGTGCAGAACTCTAGGCGATGGGTAGAGGATTTGATGAATGCTTATTTGTTAAAAGAAAATCCCATTCTTAAAAAAAATTACGAATTTATTTAATTATGAATGTGACGCAAATCTTCATAAATGGGAATAAATTTACAAAAAGTTCGAGTATTAGATAAACTGTGAAGACTGATAATGTAATTTGGCTTTTTTTTTATCGTAGGAAAAAAAATTATTTTGCATCACCTTCGTCAGTTAAAAACATGGAAAAGTCTGAATACAATCAATTACTGGATAAAATTTCTCATTTTCTCGCTTTATTAGCTAACGAAACACTGGTACGAGGAATCATTAAAGAACAGCTTTCAGAACTTAAAAAACATCATAATTCCGATCGAAAAACAAAGATCATTGCAGCCGAAGGGGAATTTAATATTGAAGATCTCATCCCTGATTGGAAATAAGTAGTTTTTATTGCTTCTTAAACGGTAAAATACCGTTCATACGTCCCCCTAGGTACCCTTAAAATTGATGTATAAATGAAAATACATATAACCATATTGTTAGTATATATATAGTGGGCACATTTTTAGAGATTTTTAAGAGGCTATTAAAAAAATATTATATTTAGAAATATGCTTCCTTAGCAAATATCCATTTTTTTAAGTTTATGGATGACGAATCAATCAATCAGTTCGAATGTAGCTTTTTCATTTGTCATTTCACTATAAGAATTTAAATACGATAGTTATTTTAAAAATATTTGAATATTCTGATAAATCTAAAAAATGTTTGGTCAGTTAATATTTTGTATTTATTGGCGGATCTTTCTTTTATATGATTTTTCTTAATTTTTGAGACATTGCAGTTTAAATTTCGCCAACATGATTTCTTTTCGGCATGTGTAATATCGATATTATGGTAAAATAATAAAAGATTTTTAATATTAGATTGAGCTTTTAGCTGAATCTAATAGAACATATTTTTCGACAATGTGACTCTACTTCTACTTTACTTTTCAATCTTCAGGCCTCTGCAAATCTTTATTTTTGTTATATAGTATCATCGCCATAAAAATACTTTGTTGTGCTCTCATAAATCACATTTTCTCGCCCGAGCGAAATGCTGAAGCATGTAACATGTTCGAGAACGACCTCAAAAGTTTCCTGGAGGCGTTATATGATAAGCAGACTTTCTTCAAGAATCCAGTTATATTTTCGATCAGATTTATTTTCGTAAAAAGTAACTTAATGTCATCGATATTCCAGAATATTTGGTTTCAGATAAAAATAACTATTCTAACATCCTTCATGCTGAGTTTATGTATAATAAAGTGAGAAAATCAGAATATTTTTCATTTTTGAACTATTATTTGTAATGAAATTTGATGACAAAACTATAGTTTTGAAAGCCATGTTTATGAAGAATTGTTATAGTATTGAGATAACTTCGGAAAAGCTGTATATATTCATCGTGAATATAAATATCAAAGAAGTAAAATATTTTTATTTAATTAAAAATGTTTACAAAATATTATGGTGTTGATACTAAACTTAAAAATTTTAAAATGTTAGGTTCAATTTTAATATGCAAATAACTCTTAATGAAAAAAAACCCCATAAAATTATTAGAGGAGATAAAATATTTGCCCACATCGGAAAAGATTTATTGCTCTTCGCGGACAGCGTTTGTTTTGTTTCAGCAAATAAAACAACATTTTCTTATGGAATCCTTCGCTAAAAAGCGAAATAAGTAAAATATATCTTTCTCAAGATTGAAGTTTTGTGGAATGTTTCCTAGAAACAATGAAAATGTAGCAGAATTCATCTTTTAGAGTGTCTGAAACTAAGTTTATGTAGTCTAAGTAAATCTATGAACATTTTCAAGTTACGAATTTTGTACTTTTTCTTATACTTATTCCATTTTGAAAAACAGGCTGCAGAAGACGAGTTTTAGATTTCTAACATTTCTAATTGCATCAGTACTTTGAAATGGCGTTAAAAAAGTTAAGTTTTCTTTTCTGCCGCATCAGTGTAAAATCCATTCATTAAAGAAATTAATAAGCATCAATAATACAGTTTATTGACTACAGATTATTGACTTATTGATAACTTCAGACTATTTGGCGTCAAATAGTTGTTTGGAAAATTTTAGAAGTCAAATTAAAATAATTCCAAGTTAATTTTAATTCTAAATTGAAAAATGGTACCAGGAATATTTTAATAAAATTTTGCTTTCAAAATGTACGTGAAGAATAGCAAGTATTTATTTTGGAATAAATTCGTTTGCAGTTTCTGGTGTCAGTCCATCATTTCATCATTTTATAAACAGAATTATTCTGCGCCTGAAAGAGTTACATACATTTCTGAAGGAAGTTCAGGGAAGGAACCGCAGGAAGTTGCGTACTTCACAACTGTTCCATTGGCTCTTTTCAGTCACACAGAAAATATCCAAGTGCTAGTCCATTTACTGCCAAACATTGTGAATGTATTATTGAGCGTGACTCCTTGTGACTTCTTTTTATGAGGTTCTTTCGTCTTTGTCTGTAAAAGTGAACGAACTGAACGTGCACATAAAGAATGCACTGACATCAGTGTCTATACGGACATGCTTCACAGTATCTGGCGGGAAATATACTGATTAATTGAAGGTTGTATTGATGGATGCTTTTTGTGGGAGTAACAGTAGCCACATAGAACAGTTATTGAAGCACGCAAACAAAACTTTGAGCTTCTTTCTAGAATTGTTTCAAGCACTTGTTCCTAACATCATTTACAACGATGCCATTGTCATTTGTAATCAGGGCAATCATTTTGACTTACCCTGCTTATTTAGTGATAAAGATATCACACATTAAACCTTCTTGTGCCAATATTTGAGTGTGTCACATTTTGCACTCGTGCCCCTTCGGTTCGCCTTCACTACTCTAATGGCTTTAATATTGCTGTTACTTTTCTTTCTAGTATAATATTATACCGATACATTTACTTCTGCTTCACTAGCATATCACCGATAATTAAGCGCAAAATTAACTTTGGTACAAATTCCCAAAATTAATTTTAAATATGCTCTATCCACTTCCCACAGCTTTTCATACAAGTCTTCATCTCGTTGATCTCATACATGTACTTCATTTTCCAATGTGTCTAATCTGTGCTAGCTTACTAAATATTGGACTTCTGTAATTGATTGATAAGCGACATACGTCTCCGAAAATAGGACCTTGAATCGATTAACCCCTAGGGCTTGACCTATTCGATATCATCGATTCCTTAGAGACTTAAGTCCTCCTAATCTTCGCTTTCTATCTTAACGAGCCATCGATTCTTAATGCTAACTGGAAAGTCTTCCAAGCGTGTTAATGTTATCCTTGTACACTACCTTTCATCTTGAATGATTAAGATAATTATAGTAATATATAAGAGTATTAATTTGTCTGAATAGATATTACATGGCGTAGAAATTTTTAAATAAATATTTTAACATATTTTACATTTAATCATTTTATTAGTTAACAAGTATTTTTAAAATAAAAAATTAAAGCGACTTCAATTGACAATTTCTTATTGCACAACATGATTCAACTGTGCAAAAATTCTCATGTCATTAACATTGTCAATTTTTTTATTTTTTTATTGCGCGCCAGTTGGCATATTTTAGCGAGATGGGTTCTGCACAAGAGAGTTTTTTTTATGTCGACCCTTTATTTTTATGCACCTTTATTTAATCTATTTTGTTAGGAGTAGAGTTCTCTTATGAATAATAGAGTGGCGATACACGCACATAGTGCATGCTCAGATTTTTGTCCAAACTATGGCAAACCATATTCCAGAAATTAGGTGATAATACTCGCCTAGACAAATTCAATTCGACGAGAGAGACAAGCCAATAACAGTAACTTGGAGATAATAGCAAACTCAAGTTTTTTTTTCCAAAATCATATCAACGAATCAAATTTTATTTATCATATATCGCTCGTGAACTTTTTTAATTAGACGGAGCATGGTGATATTTTTGCCTGCATCAGCCGTGAATTCCAACTACACGGGACTTAATTAGACCAATCGTCTATGCGCAATAATGTTAAAAGTAAGATTAAAAATATCCTCTCCACTACTCAAACGTCTTCAATACTATCAGCCGTGATTAGGAAACAACGCTCATGTTCAGAACAAGAATCACACTCAAATACACCGTTTAATTATGGAAGGTCTATGACGTTGCCACTTAGTTGTTTATGCATGTAAATGTATTGGTTGCCAGCATTGGCTGCAATAGTTATGTAAATGTATTTTAGTTGCCAGCATCGCATAAGTTTCACACGAAGCAGACAATCATATAGTAAAATGTTTCACGTGACCCTGTAATAAAAAAAACTATATAGACAATACGATGAGTATTTTTTGCTTAAAACCTTCCCTGGTGTACTATAATTGTAATGTAAAAAGTTGCAGTCAAATCTGCTCAGTATTTGTTGAGAAGGGTGCGTGCATACATGCATACATAGATAAAGACCAAAAACAAAAGTTTTTTTAATAATTTCGAACATAATTGAAAAGTGTTTATGACTTCTGTTTGTCCGCCTGATAAGATCTCTAACTCCCCTAAATATACTCGGATTGCCCTGAAATTTTCATATGTTATTGTTGTTTGTCCGACCACTGTTTATGTTTCCTTTATTTGATTATTCTATTGTAGAATTTATCTCATTTCTTTATATAATTAAATGAATAAATTAATAAATGTCCGAATTTATATATGTAAGTAGCATCTTAGGGATGCTTTCCGCAATAACCGATATGACAGGAACGTGGCGTGGTCGACTCTGAAAATTAAGTCATAATAAACAAGAATCAAAATTTAAGTTATTGATCCACTTTTATTAACATCAAATTCACATCTACTTGGATTCAACAATATGCAAAATAAAATATAAAATAACGTGAATTTAATATGACTGGGATGCCCTAAACAACATTCAATAACTCAAGATTATTCCCTAACTGGATTGCTCGGACCACCAAAATTTAACCCTTATATAACATTCCACTCACCTGGTTTTCTCCGTTAGGAATTCGCACTCAGTCTTCTGCCGTCATCTCATTCCTTAATCGACGCGGCTTCCCAGGCTTTCGGCTCATCTTGTTCTCCCCCTCCTCTAAGAAAAATTCATCCCTTCAGACCAAGTTCCCAGAGTGTCCGTTAATTTTTCAGAGTGATTTCCCTCTCCAACCGTCCACGCCTTTTTGTTTTCTCGCATCCCCCATTTTCTTACCATTCTTACTGGCCAAACACTAAATCCTAGCTCCCCTTTTTACACGCCTTGTTACATCATTTGTACCTCAAAAGTCGAATCCAGACTCCAAATATCAAAACATCCTTTCCACACTTACATAATCCCTCTTGACTTGTATATTGCTCTGTTTTTTCATATACCACGGAGGTCCCTTTCCACGAACAGAACCCCCCAGATTCACAGATAAATTCCTAGCATCTGGTAATCCCTTTAATGTTCTCATTCTGTCCATTGACATAAAACAGTGTCTTCGCGGTGGTCTGAGCTCTAAAATTCTCCAACACCTCTTTATACTTTTCACCATCTCTGCTTGCTAGGTCAATAACCTGAATTTCTAATGAAAATCAAGTGTGTAACCTTTATACTTATTTTACAGGGACAGTCAAAAGTTATCTGTTACACTATGGTCAATGGGAAAAAACCTTTTCGAATGTATTTTAATGATGTAATAAAATTTCAAACATAATGAAGTTAATATGCATTTATGAAATGCACTAACACATGCACTCTGTAGAATATGAGGTGCAAAGCTTTTATTATTCATTTACAGGGTCATACAAAAGAATATCGTTATATAATGATAGACGGGAAAATTGTTTGCAGTGTTTTTTAATTATGTTTCAAATGTAATGAGTTAATAAACATTACTGAGGTTTACTACAAGATACTTGCTGTAAAATATGATGCAACATAGCATTTATCGAATAAAATTTAAATTAAAATATTATTTTTTCCGTATATTGGAATCGGTCTCTTTGTTGAGTCAAATTCTTGATCTATAATTGTAGCTGGATAAGAAATATCTAATATTTTAAATTAATTAGATTTTTATGTTATGTTTCAAGAATATTGTGAAACGAGTTCGTGCCCGTCGAAATTCGACAAAACAAAATGTTTAAAATAGAACTTTTAGATAGAATTTATAATGGAGAATTTATAATATAAAAAATAGAATTTATAATATAAAAAATACAATAAAAAAACATCCTACATTGGTTAGTTGAACACTTCAAACACATATTACTTTAAACTAAAATTACCAAAATACTATTTTCATTAACTTCAAATTTTCAAATTTTTGAAAATTCAAACTTTGTTCGTACAGGTAATCAGTAACATATAATCAAGATAAGTAATTATGAACCATTTTTTTAAATATTTTAACGCGCATTAAGTTATTAATAAATTTATTTCAAAACTTGATGTCACGTTTATCAGCTACAACTTTGCCTGTGAACATTCGAAATCTTGATTTGAGGTTCTAACCTCAGTAAGAACGTGTAATAAGTTTTAAAAAATTAAGTATTTTAGATAAATTCGTAGTAAAACATTTTGTATCATCAAAGAACATGCTCGTTTCCTTTTAAATATGACATCATTTTCAATCACTGAAGCATTTCGTCTCTATCTATCTGAGATTAGCGTCTCAAATTCAGTATCAGTGGGATGAAAAAATATTGAAATGTAACTGCTTTATGAATGAAGATGCTTGTTTGTTATTATTATTATTATTATTATATTTATTTAAACATGGCGCCATTTTCTGTTAATTTTTTTAAAATCTATTTTTAACTGTTTTGAGAAAATGGCATCAGTAAAACTATTGTAATTTTTATTATTCCGCTTTATTCTCTAATAATGGAAGCCACCCAATTGCCCCAATTTTGAAGAAATTTCAATAAAATCTTTTTAAATTAAATTATAAAAATGGAAAAATTAAAAAAAAAGCTAATGCTGGCTAAATCTACAAATGAACAGTTTTCAATTAAAAAAATATTAATTAAAATTATTTCAGGAGAAAGCCCAGGGCAGATGACGAAAAAAAAAAGACTTGTGGTTTAAATAGATAGATTGTCTTACAATGGCAAGATCTAGTTCATTAGCAGAAGAAAAATGTTTATTATTAGCATAAATTCTGCTATTTAAAGTGCCCCACAAGTTTTTCATGGCGTTTAAATCTACACATTTACTGGGTCATAACAAAACAAAATATTTTTTTTCTTAACCAGTGGGTTTAAATGCATTTAAAGAAGCATCATTATTCGGTTGAATTGGCCACTCAACAACACCTAATAAACTTTGAAATGCTATAAGATGATCATATAGCATAGTTTGATTTTTTTCAGAATGTATATGTCCCAAATTAGTTGTAAATCACACAATCCATCATGAGTAAATGCTCTCGAAATCTTTATGACGACTTTTTCGATTGAAGAATTCATTTGGTGTTTTCTAAAAGTCGTGTCAATAGTATTTGTAGCCATTTGTATCTGGGCCGTCCAGATTCTGAAATTATTTTCGTCAGAAAAGTAATTTGTTTCCACTCATCATTCATGGGCATGACATTTTTACCCCATTCCAGTCTTTCCTCTCGATGATGCTTCAATACCTTTATGTTTTTCTTTCTTTGTTTTCTGAAAAATTGCTATTAGAATTCCATTAAAGACTCTTCCAAACTGTGTCATGTGATGTTATCTTGCTTAAACATGTGGAAATTTCACGTGTCGAAAGACCTTTTTCGTTGATATCCGAAATGTCAACTGTCAAAATTGCTATCGACTCCTTCTTCCTCCCAGATCGTTTGCTTTGATTTCAGATTTTGTTTTAAATTATCTCATTGCTAATTTCACTTTTGGAACGTTCCATTAATGTTGTTATTTCTCTTTTAGATTCAATATCACTCTTCTAAAATAACAATTTTATCATCTGGTACTCAATAACTCTTATTTACCTCGTAACCCTTTCCCCTACGACATCGTCAAATAATTCGTTCACACCCAAAACCTTAAATTTTACTTCTCTTTAAAAGACTTTAAAAAATACTAACAAATGCATCTATGATAATTCTGAATTGACATGTAATATGCAAATTTTCTCAAGTGGTCATATAATTTATTAACAGATCCCTTATTTAATTTATAGAAAAAGGGGTATATTTTAATACAATTTAAGTTTATTTTTAAAGTTGTTATATATACAGAGAGTGTTTTACTATTAACTTAGCTGTATGAATTAAAAGTTGCATATTATTTCTTCTTCTTCAACACTTCACGAATTCTTCAGTGGTTTTATATTTTCTTAACGCAATGTATATAGCTATTAATATAATATGTTTATCTATATCTTTACTATATAATATTATATAGTTACATATAAATACCTCTGCAGTTTCCTGGCAAGTAGTATATAATATTAATTATGGAATTACAACGTAGAAAAAAAAACAAGAAAAGTTGTGCATCAGGCATAGATTATGAAATACTTTTCAACACTTTCAGAATACTGTACAAAACCTCAACATTAAAAAAGGTGAAATATAATACCTTAACAAACAATTAGGAAAACGCGTAACATATTTGAAAATACAATTTCAGTAATTTAATTACCAGCTATAGAGCTATAGTGGGAAAATCATTCAATTCTATTGTGCAGACATGTATATATATTAAAATAATCAAAACACTTTTTCAAAAAAAAAAGGAAATTCATCCCTATAGGAAGGTACGGGGGGGGGATGACTAAAACTGAATGCGTATCTACCCACTTTACAATCTTTAAGCAACTGAAAAATTAGAAATGTTATATTTTTTCTATCCAAGAAATTGTAATACCTTTATATTATTTTAATTAATTGCACTTTTAAAAATTATTACTTGAAATAATGATACTCTTAAAAAGTGTACTCTTAAAAATTAACGAATATCTTATATAAAAAAAACATTCAAATAAGTAGAGAAAACAAATTATCTGTTTGATAGTCTGAAAAGTCTCTATTATTCTAATAAATAAGTTTCTAAGCTGTAGGATACACTTTAATGGATTAGCATTGGGCGTTTTTCTCTTTAAATCAAACAGGCTAAATAATTAAAATTCCTATCGTATTTCTCTAAGAAAAATTGATTTGTTGAATGATAGCAACCAACTCGATAATTTATTTTCTTCTATCCATGCATTGTTGAGTGGTAAGAATAAATCTGATTTAAAAAATAAAATATGATGAGATTAAGCTTTCGCATTCCACTTAATAGCTCACAAATCCTCGAACTTTAAAAAAAAGCCAAGGTGAATTAAATAAAAGAGTGTAATAAATAGTTCAGCATTTATTAACGGCTAATACTCCATAACGAAATTAAAACTTCATCAATAAATAAATAAAAATAATATAAATAAAACAGCGATTTTACAGAGATGTAATCGAACTACGCCCTTGAACTTCTGAAATTATCAGAACTAAACAGGCTGCTGTAAGTAGTGAAGTCTTTGGTGATTTTTTGGGCTATTAACTTCTGGCATATGTGGCTAACACGAAAGTATTGCTTTTAATAAATTTCAAAACTTTATTTAAAAACATTGTTGTTATTTTTCATATAAAAAGTCTTTTTGGTGTTGTTAATGGTCAATATAAAAAAGTCTATGAGAATTTTCAATTTAAAAAAAAATCACCAATAATATGTAATCTGGAAGCCCAGGTTGGATTTAAAACATTCAAAATTCATTTCTATTTAAAACATTCAACAATATTAGAAAAAAAAAGAAAGATTTATCCTTATCAGGAAGGCGGGGAAGACTAAAATTCAATGCTTATCTACCCACTTTCATATATGTAAACGTCTGAAAAATTAGAAATGTAATTTTGCTCCCATCCAAGAAATTTTAATACCTTTATATTACTTAAATTATTTGTACTCTTAAAACATGGCTAATATTTTATATAAAAACATTCACAAATAGTTGAGAAAATAAAGTGGAGAAAACAAGCTAGTTGTTTGATATAATGAAAGATCTCTATTATCGTAATAAGTAAGTTTCTAAGCTGGATTGTTTTAAAGCTTCATACTATAGCTTACACTTTAGTTTGACACTAAAGCACTAGCATTATGCGTTTTCTTCTTACATCAAACAGGATAAATAATCACATTTTCTATCGTGTTTTTGTAAGAAAAATTGATTTGTTGAATGATAACAAACAAATCGATCAAATTTTCTTTTCCTTTATCCAGCATTGTTGAACGGTAAGTATAAATCTAGCTTCAAATAAAATATGATGGCATTAAGCTGTCGTATTCTGTTTAACAGCTCACAAATGCACGAACTTTAAATGAAATAAAAAATGCCCCAAGTCTCTAAATAGAAAAGGATGCGTTAGATGTCAAGAACAGAAAATTGATTTCCAGATCATAAATCTTGTTTACTTTTAGGAATTCGCTGAAAGTTCTAAAATTGTATCTTAACATTAAAGACGGATAAATAACTCGCTATTATAAGAATACAATTAAAATAGTTTATTTTTAAAAACACAATAATTACCTTAAAAATCACGCATAATTTCATGACTTTATTCATGATTTTTCCAAAAAAATCCCGTTAAAATAGATTAATTTGGCTTCGGGACCGAACCCAATTATGGAAAATTCACCGCTTTTTTAATTCTTGGTAGAAAGCGGGAGCTAGTGAATTTATTTTAAATATTATAATATTTGGTGTTTCTTTTTTAAGATATGACAACATGAAAGTAAATAAAAGCAGTACTTAAGCTATCTTTTCAAGATTTCTAATTTTTTTCCCTTAACATCTAATCACAATTTCATTAAATTGTTAACTGATAAAATCGTACTTAAACAAACTATTTTACTTTATTTGTATTTTATTTTCAATATTTTCGTGTCTTAATTCATGCATTGTTGCAGTTTCATAGCCCGTTGGCCTTTTTTTGCAAGCGTGGTTTGACGCATTCTTAAAACCCACTGTTGTTGTATTTCCTATACAATTATAACCATAAAGAAAATTTGGCGATTTATAGCCTTTTACGGTCGAACCGCAAAATGCCTTAAAATTAGATTATTCATTTATAATTAAGTTCTAAAAATATTAAAATGTTGTGTTGTCACTGGAAACATACATTGGTACATAATTTTTATAATTCTAGCATATCAGGAAGTGAGTTAAAAATTTTTTACAAAATTTTATCTTTACATACAAAAACCAAGTTGAATAAAATCTAGTGTAATAAATAGTTCAGCATTGATTTCTATAATGAAATTAAAACTTCATCAATAAGAAAACTAGTCGTTGGGGGCCACCGTAATACTTACCCATCATGGATATGCATAATATAAAATATGAAAATAAAACATGTGTAAACTACACTATATTCGCATTGCAATTCGAATAAAATGGTGGCTTGATGACGTCATAAACTTTAAATGTTCTATTACTGAATTTCATAAAAGAAACATCCTTATAACTCCAAAAATGTTAATCATATTAATTAATGGTTTATTGCGTCGGATTAAGCGTCTCATTTCCAATTAAAATATATCTTTGAATTGAAATTTGGATGAAATACAGGGTCATGAAAAATCGAAGAGTGTTGAAAATATGATTATAAAAAGCACGGCAACCAATTATCCGATCGACTTCATTCTTTATGAAAAATTTATATTATTTTATTGTCTTTTATATTCACTCCTTAAAATAAACAATTTCGAAAATTTTTATATCCCTTTTATCAGAACGAATATTTCGAGAGTCCGAAAAAAATAGTTCCGGATATTCGAGGCTACTGAAATTCGATAAGCTTCTTCCCATTATTACATATACCAAGTACATACCAAATTCCAAGTCACTATCTCAATTTTTTCGGAAGATAGAGTGTTTAAAGACACACACACACACACACACAGACATACAGACGGCATTTTTTTTTTCTAAAAGTAGGTTTTTCGGAATCTCCAGTGTCTGAAACCTGTAAATCCGTCAAAAAAAATTTTCCGATTTTCAAAACGATTACAAGACTTACCCTATACTACGTATGATGGGTAAGAAATAAAACAGAAATTTAACAGGCAGGCAATCTAACTACGCACATGAAGTACTGAAATTATGAGAACTAAAAAAGCTTCTGTAAGTAAAGAGATCTTTGGTGATTTCTTTAGCTATTAACTTATGGAAAACACGCGGCTAACATGAAAGTGTTGCTTTTAATAATTTTCAAAATTTTATTTAAATGCATTATTGATATTCTTCATATAAAAATGCTTTTTCATGTATGTAGTCCGGGTTTGATCACTTAGTCATATTAAAACAATCAAAACATCTTAGAAAAAAAAAAAAGAAGGAAATTTAGCTAAAAGGAAAAGCTAAAATTCAATACTTATCTACGAACTTCTATATATCTTTAAGCGTCTGAAACATTAGAAATGTTATCTGTCTCCTATCCAAGAAATTGTATCTTTATATCATTTAAATTAATTGTACTCTTAAAAATTATTGTTTAAATTAATTTTACTTTTAAAAATTTGCTAATATTCTTTTAAAAAACATTCAAATATAGTGGAGAATACACCTTAGTTGTTTGATATATCAAAAGATCTCTACTGTCGTAATAAATAACTTTCTAAGCTGGAGCTCTGGCTCACTTTAATGGACTAGCCATACACTTTATATACACAGGCCTTTTTTCTCTTTAAATCCAACAGGCTAAATAATCAAAATTCCTATCGTATTTCTCTAAGAAAATTGATTTATTGAATGATAACAACCAACTCGATCAATTTTCTTTTCTTTTATCCATGCATTGTTGAACGGTAAGCATAAATCTGATTTAAAATAAAATACGATGGCATTAAGCTGTCGTATTCCGCTTAACAGCTCAAAAATGCGCGAACTTTAAATAAAATAAAAAATGCCCCAAGTCTCTGAAGAGAAAAAGATGCGTTAGATGTCAGAAACAGAAAATTGATTTCCAGATCATAAATCTTGTTTACTTTTGGGAATTCGCTGAATGTTCCAAAATTTTATCTTGACATAAAATACCGAGTGCTCACTATTATAAAAGGAGCGATAACTAACTAAAGGAATATCACGTATTAAAACTTTTATGTTTAAATCAGTTCCGTGTATGCTTATTTTTGTAATAATAATTATTATTATTATACTTCTCAAGAGTAGGTAATTCATAAGCTGTATATAAATAACGTTATTTGTGTTTAATTTAGATATGCACATGGAAAAATCGTTGTCTGAGCAACGTGGTTCACTTAAAGTTATCACCGTTTTACATAGTATCTCAAATACTAAGCGCTATTTCTTCGTTTTTTTTTTTTTTTTTTTTTTTTTTTTACTTTTTAACACTTTCCAACCTAATTGAAAAGTGTTTATGACTTCGGTTTGTCTGGCCATCTGGTTGTCTGCCGTCTTGTCGTCTGGCCGTCTGTCCATGCTCTAACTCCCGTAAATATGCTCCGATTGCCTTGCAATTTTTATATGTTATTGTCGTTATCTACAGCATGTTCCCTATTTCAACTAAAGTGTGTAGTCCTTATAGTTTTTTTACAGGGACACACAAAAGAATTCCATTACATTACGGTCCATGGGGGAAAAATCATTTTCGGTTTATTTTAATGATGTTACACAATTTCAAACACATTGTAATTGATATATATCACGAAGGTGCAATACAAGAATCTTAATATGGAATATGGTGTGCACAGCACTTATAGTTACTTTACAGGGACAATCAAAAGAATTCCGTTACATTGCGTCTATGGAGAAAAATCGTTTCCGGTTTAATTAAATAATGTTTCACTATTTTAAACCCACTGAAATTTATATATATCACTAAGGGTCATTACAAGTGGCTTACTACAGAATATTGTGTGTATAGCAGTCATCGTTCATTAACGCCCCACCAGTGGCTGAGAGGTTCTGCTCTCAAAGCTGGAAGACGGGAGGTGCTGGGTTCGATCCCAATCGCGCCTGTCGGCCTAATCGTTTGGAGTTTTCGTGGTTTTCTTCGAGCCGTGGATTTATCCATGCGTAAATATGGGTTAGGTTCCCTGAGAAAGACCCCCCACGAAGGGCACTCCCCCCGGGCCTATATCCCAAGTGTAGATAATTGGCCGTCAATAATCAACCCAAAACCCAACCATCGTTCATTAACAGGGACACACAAAAGAATTCTCTACTGTCTGTTAACAATAATTCCTGGAAGTGCGTTTTAAGTTGCTGAACGCGATTTAAAATTTAACTCAATTTTTGTCTATTACTGGGTGTGTATAAATTCTGTAGATCCTATACAGGGCAGCACAAAAGTTCGCGAACAAATTTCCGTTTATTGTCAGAAACTCCAGAAGGAGAATTTTAAACTGTGCTACGCGTTTTCTAACTAAACTAAAATTTAGCATCCTATGTAGTATATATACAAATCTATAGATCCTATACAGGGCTGAATAAAAGTATTCGGATATTTTTTCGAATATTGTATATGCTTGAAATATATGTTGGAAATTCCTGAAATTACGTTTTCCAAATTGTTTACTTAGATGTTATCTTTCAGCTTATTAAACGGTAATGATTTGTAAAATTATTTGGAAGCGTTGGAAAGTGTTACATAATCTATGCTTGACGCATGATTTTTCGTTCTTTTTCTTTTTTTTCTTTTTTTTTTTTTTTTTACGGAAATGACGAAATAAGATGTTTCGTAGTTGGTAGCAGAGAAGGAGACCTGGGAACAGGACGAGATGTTCTGAAAGGGGTTGTGTTTATTTGTTTATTTCTTAGTCTTGGGGTAAGTTTATTTTATCAACACCGCAAGGGGGGGGCAACATAAATCCATTTTGTGTATGAATAATTAAGGTATCCCTTTCCTTCTGCTAAAATAGCTGACAAGCAGGAACAAGAATTTTCTCTAAAAGAGCGATTTAGGTAAATAAAATGCAAGATTCAAATGTTATTATATTTCAAATAAAGTGGAGAGTCAAAATACGTCCATTAGAATTAACTTTTAAAATATACACTAAAACACTTTTTATTTTGCTTAAAAGACGTCAACAGATCAATATAAACATTAAAGATGTTTAATTTATAATTTACATGCTTCGATTTGTTCATCAAATCGTCATCAGAATATACACAAACCACAAATACAATGTACATAAAAACCAGAGATTAAATTAATTAAAAACCAGAGAGTCTGAACAGTCACTATGTGAAAGAAAGTACAACGCCCTCTATACTTTTAATTTTAACACCGCTCTTAGATCCATCTACAGACCGCAACCCACTATTATTCAACCACTCAACCCAAATCTTCGGAATATTAAATGACAACGTATCATTACATGCTTTCGAGCCTCTTAAATAAATTTCAATAGATTCCCTCACAAAAAGTTGTAAATAAAAACTGGAACTATAAATCAATTTAGCTTCATTAAATAGGATGTTGATGCTCTCTTTATTATTTAATCTTGATAAGACAGTGTTCCCTCTCCCATACTTAATATCTGCAATATGCTCCTTACATCTAACATTGAATAAAAATGCAAGATATTGAGAAAATAAAATTATTTCAACCGTGTCGATTTAAGGAATGTCATCACTTTTAAACTTTCAAAATAATGATTTTTATGTTTTTCATAGTTTTTTTAATGTATATGTGGTAGGCTAATTAAAAAATCCGGCTTGTTGCAAAGAGCTTTAGTCTTTTTGAAATGGGCAAGACTAATTGAAAAATCATCTACCATTTTCCAAATAGCCTGATCTTTTTCAAGCTTATTACAATGAGCCTATGTAGTAATGGGCATCTAGAAAACCAATTGTTTGTTCAACCAATCTGCTTTCATTCAGGCTTATTGCAATAAAATCAATGTAATGAGTGTTTATGCAAATATTAATTTTAATATAAAAATAGCAGAAAGAACTTCATGAGTTTTACAACAGAGTTTTACAAAAAAAAAATTAACGAAATTTTCAAAACATTAGAAAAATGCGTTAAATTGTACAATAATGTTAATTTTTAGCAAAAACAAATCGTAAAATTATGCTCTCCAGCATGAAGTAGACAATATAAATTTCTGAACGAAAAAAAAATATATATATGTAAAGTGTATAAGGAAACTGTCTTTTTGGAAGATTTTATTCATGTACTTGATTAATAATTAATATTAATATGTATTTTATTTTAAATTAAGAGTAGATCCCTCACCAATGAAAATGTATCAATAAAATCAGCAGTAGAGTCCGATTTTTAATGGTTTACCCAGAGTTACGTAGAGAAGATGGAACGCTGAATATAAATAATTATAAAAAATATATAAGAAATCTGTCTTCTTTACAGATATTTTATCTTACATTTAAAAATAAAAGGCATAAAACTGAAAAAGAAATCTAATAGTATTTTCCTTCCCTATAAAAGTAACAAATTTTACAGAAAATGTCATCAAAGTTGGCATTTTGAACGGATTTTCCAAATTTAACAATAGTAGAATGATAATGAACGTAAAGCAACGGCTATAACTCAATATGTATATATTTTATAGAACATTGGAAAATGCTGTTCGATTTTTAGGTACCTGAATATTAGTATTTGAAAATTTCAGACAAATAGTACTGATGATGAGTTTGTAAAGTGACAGAAAAATTCACTTTATTGAGTGAAGAAAGAAAATTGAGAATACACTTATAGTGAAGACATCTCCATTGGCGCATTTCGCTTATAACTGATTACTATGTCAGATCAAAAACATGCCTCTAAGACGTTCGATTTAGTTTTTCCACAAAGGAAGGCGACTTATTCCAAGAAATATGAGAACAAGTAAAGGGCAACTGATGCCAAGACAGAAAAAAATGACGACAGGCAAACTGCCGGTCTTTGTGCTCCCTATTGTACAAAAGAACTCAGATAACCTGATTGGTCTATGAGTAACCTGATCTATCTACGATTTGATTACTCTGCGATACCACTAGTATAGATCTCCATGAGAATACCTGCGACAATCACTAATTCCATGTTCAATCTACATGATTTAAGTTAACTTAGTTTGAATTTTGGAGGTGGTATGTCCGGAATAAGAAATGTCTGTTGATATTGCAAAACTTAACTAAGTTAACTCACCTGAACATCACTGTGTCTGAGATCTGAACAAATCGGAAGTGTGGCATGCGCATTAGTTAAAACGGACCTCAACAGTCCATCAGTTAAAGCGAACATCAACAGCCAATCAGAGGAATGGTAGCGCACTGTATCGAGCCATAGATTATTTCTATTCATTAATACTCCGTTCAAACCGGATGTTTAACACATCCGGTCTGACTAATGCGCTTGCCCACACTTCCGATTTGTTCAGATTTTAGACACAATGAAATTCAGATGAGTTAACTTAGATGCTTTTTACGGTGTAAACAGTCATTCTAATTCCAGGGCACCCCCAAAATTACGAGCTAAGATATCTTAAAAACCAGGTCTGAAAGGGGTACAAGTGAGTTGAGGGTATTAAGTTAACTTAAATTACTTAGTGTGGTGAACATGATATAATTCAAAACTATAGCAGATAAATTGGTTGATTGAAGTGTGTGTTTGTAAAAATGTCCTTTCCTTATAAAAAGTCCTTCCGTGCATCCTGTCAAAATTCTTTCTTTCTGTAGCTTTAATTTTCTTTAAATCACTCAGGGAATGCCAAACAACTGCAATGAACAGGAACGGCAAGAGTAAAGCCGTTTCAAAGGTCTCGCCTGTAATGAAATTTGTCCGAATCTGTAGGGTTCAAACTCTGTTTAGACTTATTTATTCTATTTCGAAGAGTCAGAAAAAAATAGTTTGTAGGGAAATCAATTTATTGTGTAACAGTAAAATTGAGTAAATGTTCAAATAAATAAATGCGTAACAGTACCTTTATCCCATCAGCTATTCCGCACACCCCTCTTGAAAAATAAGGTTGAATATTTTCTAGGTTTTTTTTCTTAATGATTGTACATTTTGTCTTAAATATTTGAGAAATATGCTTTTCTCTACCATTTAACCCCTTTGGCCCTGATTTTTTTTTCAATTTTGGGAAAAAATTACTGTTATGCTAACAAAATTAAAAATAGCTATCGGAATCACAGAAGTTATGGTTTAATGAAAGTTAACGAATGCGTTCTTTACCAAAACCTCACAAATGTAGTTATTTTGCGTGTTTTTCATATAACAATAGTCTAAAGAAGAATTTTTGAAGACGTTTGGAAAATGTCGTATTACAACTAAATTAAACAAGCATAAAAATTTTGTAATATTTTTTTATCTTTTATCACAAATTGCCGATTCGGAAAAGGATTACCAAATTTTAATTTAAAGAGGGAAACGTATGTTTTAATTAAAAGAAATGCCAACGGCTTGCTAATAATTATGAAAATTATTATTATTATTATTATTACTAAATGCTAAACATAAGTGAAGTCATAATAGGAAATGTAGAGATTCATACTATCACTATTAGGGGCTGGAATTAATAAAAATAATGTTTAAGACAAAATAATACTCAATAAAAGATATGTCCTATTAGTAGGACGTCAGGGCCGAAGGGGTTAATATTTAAATATAATTCATACGAATATTTAAGAGGAAGTTCCTGTGAAATTTTGTTTATTATCTGCAATTTTTCAAGAAATTCAATCTTGTTTATAAACCCCTTCAATATTTTGTTCATATCTCATGTTGTCAAAGAGAAAAAACCGGGATATTTTTCCAACTTTACAGTAATCATTTGTAATGTAATCCTGTAATCATGATTGCGGTTACAGATTATTAATCTATAGTCACATAAAATGATTTTTTTTCTGATTATTTTTTAATCTGTAATCTTGATTTCCGATTACAAACTGTAATCGTAATGTGTAATTGTTAATCTCATTACATTTTACCCAATAAGCTAATACGGAGCGCTTACTCCTTATTTTGTTACACTAAACTCAGCAGTACGCCGCACAGATGGATACAAAATGACGTAAAATTTGAATTAAATGTGACAAAAAATCCCTTGCATAAGACGATATAGAGTGTACATTTTAATATTTTTTTTTATTTAAATATAAGATGATAACTGTCTTGGCGAATTAGTTTTCAGATTAGATTTTCGAGATCTTAGATTTTTCTTAGTTTATTTAGATTCAATAAGATTTTCTTAGCCAATATTTTTGCAATACTGACGTTTCATCCCAAATGTTTCCAATTTAAAGCCAATATGTAACTAATATTGATATCTCATTAGAAGCATTTCAGATGGATGAAATGTTATGTGCCAATAAATGTTTTGTTACGAGCATGGTATTGAACTATAATCTTTATTTGAAAAACAAAAACTTTTATTACAATTCATTTCAAAAAATTATTTCTACCCTATATATATAAAATCCTAATGAAACGAATTTGTGAAACGATTTTATGAAACGAATTTATGAAACGATTTTATGAAACGACTGATTAAACGACTGATTATGTTTCAGGGCTATTTTTAATAAAATATTAAACGCTTGATGGTGAAATTAATACCAATTGCCCATAAAAATCCGCGGATGTCAAAACTGGCAATAGAATTTTGAAATTGGAATTAGTTTTCGAGATATTAATTTTTTTCTAATTTTAATGACATTTCTATAACGATGGCAACTAATTACTCAGTTTTTTTGTGACAAAAAAGGGAAAAAAATCGAAAAGGATCCCGATAGGGATTATTGATTTCTTTTTATTCGTCATTTTCAAATTGAAATTGAATTTATCTTTTATTTCAATCGATAATGAAGACAAGATTGTGATTAAATTATGTTTTTCATGAAAATTTGAAAAAAAAAATCACATTTCTATCGTCAGGATTCAATTGTCTGTCAGCATTTAATTTAATTTATAAACTGAAAATATTTTGAATACATTCGTCCAAATGACGTCATTTATGTAAACACAAAAGAAAAGGGGGAGGGAAGGAATTAATAGTAATTATTATTTATTGATATCATTATTTTTTTGTAAAATTTAATTAAACAAATTTATAATTACGCCAAGCTTTTTAAAAAAGCTTCAAGACCCCTATAATAGAAAAGCACCAACAGTTCATTGAATTTGTTTTCATACCTTTTGGCAACAAACATATGTATGTATATTAACGAATCTATTCGTCTTTGAAACTCGAATTACGCCAAACCTAAAATCAAAGGATCCTATACTGGAAAAGTACCCGATTTTCTTATGGACAATATTCAAGTGACATAACATGGTGTAAAATTATCGCGGATAGCAAATTTGTTTAAATATCTCATCAATTGATGCCGAATAAATGCAGGCATGCGTGCACAAAATATTTCATTAATTTTGTATGATAAATCATTATTAGAAAATTCGTATATACATATTAATTAAAATAAATAATTTACATATTTAAAATAACATGAAAATATGCACGATGGTGCACTAAAATAAGAGAGAAAATTTAAACCTGTTACTGAAAATGTCTATAACATAGTACTTTTCAATACCGTGGCTCTTAAGCATTCACAAGCAGATGGAATTTTTCTCATCCTTAAACGCAAAGGAAGAATAGAATACAGATCGTTGTTATAAAAGTTCGAGAGGTAGCCACAATTTAAACCTAACCATTTTATACAAGCTGGTTTTCAAGGTGTAATTGATTTTAGTTATCAATCCCGAAAACAGTCGTCAGTTGTCGCAACAGCTGTGTATGAGGCCATGATAATTAAAAAAAATGCCCCATTAAAACGTTAAAAGCATGGCAATCCAATTACAGATTTACTAATATTTTTAAAACAAAGCACGCTGTCATGTCTTTAGAGGCCTCGAAGTCTGAGCTGGGGTGGGTGAGCGTAGCTCGCAGGGGGTAGGCCCCCTAGTATATTATAAAATAAACACCTCATGCATGCTTAACAAGAAACTTGAGAATTTCGATAAGCACTGCTTATAAAAGTGTATGTTAAGGGACTCAAATTAAGTGAAAGGGATTAAAAGTATGTGAAAATGAATGAAAGATCTGTAGATGAATGAAATATTGGGTGACAAATAATACCAGTTCTGTTTTATTACAAGCATTGCATTGAATTATAATCTTTATTTAAACCTTTAAGAGGCAAAGTACTTCTGTTGCTAAAATGTTGAAATGATGTATTTGCACCAGGATTTACAAACAAATTTAATAGAAAATAAGTAAAAGCTGTTCTTCATGTACATTATAAAAGCTAAATTTTATTTCAAAATTCTGGGGTCAATGTAGCATTTGGAAATTAAAATTAAGTGGGATATATTATGTCCCACCGCCCTTCAAGAGATTTGTTTTCATGCACTTTTGTTTTTCAAGCACTACAACATTTATTTCAGTTCATCTCAAAAAATTATTTATATTAGAAAATAAACAAATTTAAAAATTAAAATTTCATCCATACTTAACTAGAAATGTGAGGATTTCAATAAGCATTGCTTATAAAAAGTGTATGTAAAAGATTTCATATTAAGTAAAAGTGATTAGAAGTATGTGAAAATGAATGAAAGATGTGTGTAGATGAATGAAATATTGGTAGCAAATAAAACGAATACCGTTTGTTACAAGCATTGCATTGAATTATAATTTTTTTTTAAATAAAACTTTTATTTCAGTTCATTTCAAAAAAAAATTTATATTAGAAAATAAACAAATTTAAACATTAAAATCACATTCACACTTAACAAGAAATGAGATAATTTCGATAAGCACTTCTTATAAAAGTGTATGTAAAGTGTGTCAAGTTAAGTAAAAGTGATTAGAAGTATGTGAAAATGAGTGAAACATGTGTAGCTGAATGAAATGTTGGGTGCAAATAAAACCAATACTGTTTTGTTACAAGCATTGTATTGATTATAAACTTTATTTTAAAAACTACAACTTTTGTTTCAGTTCATCTCAAAATATTTATATATATTAGAAAATAAACAAATTTAAAAATTAAAATTTCATGCATACTTAACAAATTATTACGTGATAATGTGATAATTTCGATAAGCACTGCTTATAAAAATGTATGTAAAGGGTAAAAATAATTAATCATAATAATAATCACTCAGGCGTGCTGGTTGGGAGAGCATAATAATATATAGAAATCAACATTCTTGAATGAAATCTGGTAATTCATGATTTTTGAAGGAATTGGAGAAATGCAGTAAATATCATTTCTTGTTACGAGATTCTGGTGTATTTCAGGTAAAATAATACTAACGATTTGTCTTTTTCTTGGTTTAATATACGAACACATAACACGCAGACAGACACATCAAACACTAAATAGATATTAAACATTAATTAAAATATTCTAGAATAAATTTTAGGAAGCGACATTTTGCTTCCATTTCGATCCGAGCACCTCATGATACAGAAATTAATTCTCTTATGTCACAGAGGGGACTCCCCGGTAGACAGACAGTCGGCGCCAATCTCCGCCGCTCACGTGATTTGCAACACACTGCCCCACCATGAACATAGGGGTGTTCATCACTAAACATATATATATAACAATACAAATTAAATGAAATACAATCATTAAATAATAATACAAGTTATACAAATTAAATCAAATACAAACATAGAATAATAATAAAATTATACATACTTCAAGGCTAATTTAAAAAAAGAGAGAGTTCAACACTGATTCAACTAAATAAAGAAAGAAGAAAATTTATATTAAAGTTCAATAATTAAAGTTCAAATTTTGTCTCAGTCCATTATAGCTCAAGATTGAAAAGCAGTTGTACAGGTCTGTTCAATATGGACTTTTCAGTCTTAATTTTACAGGCTCTCACCTTGCCATCTCTTCCAGGAAATATTTCTATAATTTTACCTAAACTCCAGAAATTTCTGGGTAATTTATCATCTTTAATTAAAACAACATCATTTATTTTAAATTGGGGAAGATTGGTTTTATTTAAACTTTGGTGGGCTGACCTCAAATTTAATAAGTATTCATTCTTCCATCTAGACCAAAACAGCCGCATCAATTTTTCCCGATAGTTAAAGGCTTTAAGCAATTCTTTCCTAGAAGAGAAATTAGAGTCAAGGTGAAGCCGTACGGGGGGAAGAGAAGATATTCTTCTCCCTATTAAAAAATGGGCAGGAGTTAATGGTAGGGAGTCCTGCCTTTCATCACTTATGTATGTCATGGGTCTGGAGTTCACCATTCCTTCAACCTCAATAAGTACTGTATGCAACTCATTAAGGGTCAGAGAAGATCTGCCCAATGTCTTTCGCAGCGCAGTTTTTACAGACCTTACCATTCTTTCATAAAATCCGCCCCACCAGGCGGCCCTTTCCACTATATACTTCCATTTTATGTTATTGGAAGCAAAAAATTCTTTCACCTCTGGATGAGTCACTATAGTCCATAGTCTCTTAAGTTCTATTTCAGCGCGTTTAAATGTTCGTGCGTTATCGGAATAAATAACGGAGCATAATCCACGACGAGCGATGAACCGTCTAAAGGCAAGTAAGAATGTTTGTGTTGACAAATTGTCAACAAGTTCCAGGTGGATATTTCTTGTTACAGCACACGTTATTAGCAATATATACTGTTTGCTGTCAGAATCTTTGACAAATAAAGGTCCTGCAAAATCGACTCCTATTACGCTATATGGAGCTGACTGTTCGACACGATCAAGTGGCAATGGAGCTATCGTCTGGTCTCCTGGAATTGATGAAAACCTTTTGCAAATAATGCATTTTTTCAGTTGATTTTTTATTGTTTGTCTAGCCTTTAGTAACCAGAATTTTTCTCTCACTTGTACGAGTGTGTGAGAAACCGCTGAATGAAACACTCTAGCATGAGCATCCCAAATTATCAATTCGGAAAACTTCGTTTTGGGCGGAAGAATTATCGGGTGTTTATCATCCGTTGAAAAATCAGCCTTCCCAAGTCGACCAGAGACACGCAGGACGCCTTCGGAATCAAGGAAGGGGTTCAAACAAAGCAAGTGCGAGTCTTTTGGAAGAGGTTTGGCATTTTTTAAACACTGTATATCATTAGAAAAAAAATCACTTTGAACTAGCCTTATCCAATACAGCTCTGCTTCTCGAAGATTTTCTGGTGTAAGTGCACAGACTTTCTCGTGATTGCCCTTTAGCAATTTTATAAAATATATCACGTAAGCAGTGACTCTTAACAATTTTTTTAGGCTACTAAATTTTTCTATATCAATTATTTTTTCATTAACAATGATTGAATTAACTATTATTTCGCCTTTGCATTCATTTTTAATTTCTGGAATGAATGATTTGATTTTTAGCTTATTTTCTTTCGGCCAATCAATTTCGGGATTAATAAGCCACTCAGGAGCATACCACCAGCGTCTTGAATTTATTAGCTCTTTGGAAGAGAGCCCCCTAGTAAGCATGTCTGCCGGGTTATCCTTGCTATTAACATGCCGCCAAGAACTAGGATCGGTCATTTCCTGAATTTCAGCTACGCGGTTTGCAACATACGGTTTCCACTTGGCGGCCGATCCCTTAATCCAGTGCAAAACTATAGTAGAATCGGACCACAAAATTATATTTTCAATAAGGAATCCGATAGGATCAAATATTTTAGCAGCAGTGTGGAGAACGTGTCTTTTGGTGAATTTTAAATCACCGTTTGACGCTAAAGATGTCAAATCTATGGACAGAAAGTCCTCCTTATTGTTCCAATTTATTCCTAGTATTTTAAGGTTTGATTGTTTTTCTTCTATTTCAATTACAGGGTCGGCATTCTTCCACTGTTCCTTTAATTCTACAGAATTGGAGTTAAATTTCCGTAACTTCATATTCGCGTCTTTAAAAATTGAAACTGCACAAGATGACAGCTTAAAAGCTTCTGGTACCGTAGATGCTCCGTGAATCAAGTCATCTACGTATAAATAATTATCTAACATGTGGTATGCGATGGGATTGGCCTCCTTATAATTTTAATGTGTTTTTTTAGAGTTGAAGCTAACACGTAGGGGGAACTGGTGAGGCCAAAACAATGTCGATTAAAATGATATAAGGTTGGTGGTTTATTTATGTCGCAGTCATCAAAATATAAAAACCATAAATAATCTCTGTCACTCCTCGATACCTCTATTTGCAGGAAGGCTCGGGCCAAATCCCCACAAAAAGCAATTTTATGCCGCCTGAAATTCAGTATAACATCTACGAGATTAGGATTTAAATTTTCCCCTGAGAAAAGACATTCATTTAAACTTTTGTTACTACCCTGTCGACTGCTCGCATCATAAACAATTCTAGTTTTAGAGCTAGAAGATTTTTCCCTAAAAACCGCTCTATGAGGCATTACATAATTTACAGAACAATTATCATTACACTTTTGAATAATTCCCTCATTCAATTGTTCCTTCATAATTTCATTATATCTTAAAAATAAAGATTGATCATCTTTTAACCGTTTTTCCAAAACTGCAAATCTTTTTTCCGCGACTTGGTAATTGTTACATAAATTTTGTCTATCCGTATCGCATCGCCACAAAAGTGGTGCTACATACCTACCATTTTCGAAACATATTTCCTTCTCGAATTTATTTATGACCTCAAAATGTTCATCATCTTGTTTATCTTTTTGATTAAATAGAAACGATTCCATTTCCCATAAGTTTCTTAAGTCATTATCTATTGACGAGCATATTATTTTTAAACAGGAAGTACTCTGTAATTTAGCGCCATAAATTCTACCTACTAAAGTTTTTCCAAATATCGTTGGTTGAATAAACAACGATTGATTTATTTTTTTAACTTCTCCAATTATCGTTGAAAACATATAATCAGCACCTAAAAGAATTTGGATGGGTTTTGCATGAATAAATGTGTCAGCAAATTCATTTTCATTAAGACCGAGTTTATTTATTAACTGAGAATCAACTGAGGCGATAATTTTCGCTCCGCTAATGACCTCTGACACAAGCCCTTCAATTTGTATGTCAGCGTAGGGGGGAACGCGACTGCGTACTGTAATATTCACAACATCGAACTCTTGTTCTATGGCTTTGCGGTTTCCGAACGTATAAACTAGAAGCCTTTCCTTTTTCCTAGGTTTTAATTTCAAAGCTGTCGCTAGACTTTTTGTAAGGAACGTTCTAGAAGAGGCCGAGTCATATAAAAGCCTCGTATATAAGGTTTTAGAGATACCTAGCACCTGTACACAAGCAGTTTGTAATAATGTTGAATATTTTTCGGAGGAATTTTGAGTCTTAATAACTGACGATAATACAGTTTGGTTTTCGAGAATTCGGGAAGATTCGGGTGTTTCCGCATTTTCAACGGGACGATTTTTATCTTTCTTAGTGGGGCAAAATAAATAATTATGCTGATAACTTTGGCATAATTTGCAAGGTTGAATTTTTACTTTACAAGAAGATAATAGATGATTTTTATTCAAACATCGATAACACCTCCCACTTTTTTTTAACTTATAACGTTTTTGTTCGTCCGAGATTTCCTTACATTTTAGACTATAATGATTGGAATTGCAAAATATGCAAACATTTTTTACAACCGTGTTAAGCGCGACTGAAGTGGGAACATTAGTTTTTAATCTAGTCGGATTTTTTCTTTCCCATCGAGATGTTTCATTATTTTTCAAGGAAATTCCTGACACCGCGTTAGCCGCTTCTCGTGATTCTATTTCAAACTTTATAAAATTCATTAATTCATTGACGTCACCAGATTTATCAACATTTTTTTTCTTTGAAATTCTACAACCAAATTATGGGGTAATTGCCTTAAAATTATTGGAATAAGTAAATATCCGAAATTATCTGAAGCCACCCCCATCGCTTGTAAATTTCTAATGCTAACTTCACATTCATCGTACAATTCTCGTAACGATCTGGTATTTGAAGCAGACTTTACAGGCTCAATTTCTAATAGTTTATTTATAAACCCACTAATCAAATATTCTGTTTTTCCATATCTGTTTTCTAGTAAATCTAGAGACGATTTATAATTTTGTTCATTTAGAGCAAATCCTGAAATCGTTTTATAAGCTTCTCCTGACAGAAACGATTTCAAATATATGAATTTTTCAATGCTACTCAAGTTTTCATTAGAATCTATAGTACTTTTAAAACTATTCATAAACTCAAGAAATGTGTTAGGATCACCTTTAAATATTGGTATAGTTATCTTGGGTAAATTCATTGTAGGTGATCGTGTATTAGGATACGGAATTGTACTGGCATTTGTACTGGCATTTGATGCAGTACTTGTATTGCTCAGTTCAGCGTTAGCTTTAAACTTTTTTAATTTTCCTTTAATTTTAAATTTTGCTTCATTAATGGTATCGTCATACTCAATACTGTTTTGAATTTCTGCTTCAAAAAGAGTAGTATCAGATATTAACTCTTCAATTTTAGGATTTATTAACTTTAATTCATCTTGTTTTTCAATTAAATTGTTCAAATATTCCGAGAGTGTCTCAAAATCATTTTCATTTTCTAAATCTACACTTTCCATAAATGTTTCAATTTTTGTAATAAATTTCGTACAGGCAGTTTTAATTACCTTGCGCTTTGATTTTAATTTTTCGAGATTCATTTTTAAAAACAAATAAAAGGTACAGTACCTGATTTTGCCGGGATATAATCTTAATCCAGTAAGTCGTCTTCGAAAATGTTGAACTTAATCTTGATAATAATCACTAGGAGCAACATTATCATGAACTTTAATATTAAAGCTCCCGGGTTTGTTGTTACCATAAAAATAATTAATCATAATAATAATCACTCAGGCGTGCTGGTTGGGAGAGCATAATAATATATAGAAATCAACATTCTTGAATGAAATCTGGTAATTCATGATTTTTGAAGGAATTGGAGAAATGCAGTAAATATCATTTCTTGTTACGAGATTCTGGTGTATTTCAGGTAAAATAATACTAACGATTTGTCTTTTTCTTGGTTTAATATACGAACACATAACACGCAGACAGACACATCAAACACTAAATAGATATTAAACATTAATTAAAATATTCTAGAATAAATTTTAGGAAGCGACATTTTGCTTCCATTTCGATCCGAGCACCTCATGATACAGAAATTAATTCTCTTATGTCACAGAGGGGACTCCCCGGTAGACAGACAGTCGGCGCCAATCTACGCCGCTCACGTGATTTGCAACAAAGGGTGTCAAATTAATTGAATGTGAATTGTGAATGTGAAATTGAATGTGTGAAATTTAAACGTCAAAAATGATAGAAATTGTGAAGGTACACGAATACATTAAAATACATGAATACATTAAAATGTTTATTTCGTCGTATAATAAAATGGACCAGAAAGTAAATATTTATTAATATATAGCTGCTCAATTATGAAACCATAAGTAATTTAGTTCGAAAAGTTTTCTATCGTGAAATATCTCGTATCAGAAGTGTCACCATGTTTTCAGAATTTTCAGTGAAATGCTTTATTTTTAAGATAATATTCTTATTTTAGCTTTTTGAGATTTATCTTTTCAAACTGAATCTCAAGTTGATATATCGATTAAATCTTCCCTGTTTTTTCTATATTCAATAGATGAGTGACAATTAGTCATATAGTAAGGTGGGACTTAGTACTTTTGCAATATTTCAAAAATGAAGACAATGTGCCAGCTTGCTGTTGAATTACTAAAAATAGTCCAAATTACTTGTGATATGTAACATAAAAGCAGTGTAGAAATAATAATGCAATGCATGAAGATTTTGTATGTTCACATAAAGTTGGAAAGTGTTTCATTATCTATATGTAGCGCATGCTTTTTCTTTCTTGTTTAAATTATTAGTAGGTTTTTTTTTATTATTATTTATTAAATAATTAGTAGGGATTTTTTTAAATTATTATCTAATGTTCAAATTAATCCGCTCAAAACTGTAAAAAGTGCAAAGAAAAGGTGATTGAAAATCTCCAGATACCATTTTCTCAAAACAGCTGCCAGACAAAGATTATCCATTGGTTTATCGATCGCCCAATATAAAAGTAGATCCCTTTCTTTCTTTTTCTACGCACACATCCAATAGATTTTTTACATCACTTAGATAAAGTATGATACCCATCTGTTTCTATTGCCTTTTTTCTTTTTCCGAGGTATTTATTGCGTGGATAATCTTTTAATAGTAACTAAAAGCATTAGTAAATGTTTTGTTTTCTTTCAATTTTAAAAACATCCTACAGTTCATTCAAAATTAATAGAAAATTTAAATAAACATAAGGGTTGTTAATTTACGACAGAGAGTTCCAGTTTTGCGTCTTTTTCGCTTATTTGAATAAAAATAAATTTGTAAATATTTGTTTTTGTTTTTTTAAATCGTTGGAGAAAATAGAATGTTTAAAATTTAACTAAGCAATTGCACTCAACTGATAGATTAATTGCACAAATTAAACATCTATTTCGACAAACTATTCTTTTGTATGCAACACAACGATCATTGCTTTGGCAACCATAAATATTTGGCTTGCCAAGACATTACAAAAGCTGCCAATTTACATCTGGTTTATTTATTTGTTTTCTCTTTTAATTTTTAACCAGCGGGGAAAACCGAGCTACGCTCGGTTACTATTAGCTTTGCGTTCAACTCGATATAACAATTAAACAAAAACATAATTTACCAAACAAATTTAAAAAAAACAGTTTATTTCCCAGAATGTTTAGGCCCGAGAAGGGGCAGATATTAAGATATTTCATTCCGTTGGTTTTAGATTAGATGTTAAATTTTTAATAATAAATAAGATTAAACTAATTGAGCTTTAAAAAATTAAAAGAAAATCAATCAATATGATATTTAATCCACCCGTAAAACTTAGATCTGTTCGAATGAAACTGAAATAAATCTTAGACTGTTTTAAAGGCTTGTATTTTACATGTACCTTGTCATTTTACATACACTAATCATAAACATGTTAAAGTTTAATCTGTAATATAATAGTTTGCAGCTTGTGAAGCTTAGAAATGAAAAAGTCAAAGATTTATTTCAATTTCATTCGAACATATCTAAGTTTTACGGGTGGATTAAATATCATATTGATTGATTTTCTTTTAATTTTGTAAAGTTCAATTAGTTTAATCTTATTTATTACCAAAAATTTAACATCTAATCTAAAACCAACTGAATGAAATATCTTAATATCTGCCCCTTCTCGGGCCTAAACATTCTGGGAAATAAACTGTTTTTTTTTTATTTGTTTGGCAAAATATGTTTTTGTTTAATATGCTACGTTTTTTAATAACTACTGCATTCAGTCGAACTCATTTCAAAATTAATAGAGCGTACCATCATCAAGCTTTTGTTTATGCGGTATGGCATCACAATTTGTTATGTAAATTTAGCAATGTTTAATTCAAAATGTTTCACCAGTGCAGTAATGCAGGTTGTTGTAGTTTGGACAAAAACTTCCAATCTGAGGATAAAAAAATCAATAATAAAAACATGAAAAATCAATTTTACTTAAATTTAGTTATTCAGTTTCCCAACAAGGACGCTATGAATGCATAAGTAAATTGGGTTGAATTTTTAGAGTTTATACTTAACAACAATATCGCTGCCATACAGTAAAACATTTAAAAAACAGTTTTACTTGAGTTTGGATACCCTATTTCTTCACGGGTGGTGATATAAACGCAAGAAAAAATTATTCCATAATTTTAAACTGGGGTATAGTTCCCGTATTGGAAAACGTAAAAAAATCCATTGAGTTTTAGTTAAGCAATTTCCCACCAGGAGCGCTACGTAGAGTAAAAAAACAATTGTGAAAATTTTTATCAAAATGTAAACTTTACCGAGGAAGGAACTTTTTCTGAAAACATATTTAAAAAAAGAAAACATAAATCAATTTTATTAATATTTGGTTATCTTATTTCCTCTCAAGGGGGGCTTTAAACGCAAAAGAAAAATTGGTTGAATGTATATAACATACTTTAACTTGGGATATGATTGTCATATAAGAAAACATAAAAAAAATGATTTTAAAGTGTTAGTTATGTAATTTCTTGACGCTGGTGCTTCAAGAATAAAAATCAAACATACCATGTGAAAATTTCTAACAAAACACCAATTTCAACCTGTCAGAAGTTTATTATGAAGTTTATTACAAAATAAATAAATAAATATTCATTTGCCTTATTTTTCTCCAGGGGACAGTTTAAACGCGAAAATTATGTTGTATCTGTACTACGCATTTTTAACTTCAGTATTGCTGTCATACAATGAAACATAAAAAATCAATTTTGCAAACAAAAAATAAACCAGCTGGTGAGATCGGGCTGTGTTTGATTAAAATCAGCTTTGTGTTAAACTCGCCAAACTTCATTCTTTTCGTAGACTTCTAAGTCTTTTGCAGATCGCAAGATTTTCTGTCCAACTTCAGAGACTTTAGGCTTCGACCGAAGCACTTCCTTAAAGGTGTAGGATTAATTGCGAGAAAGATCTATGTAACCTGCAACAGTCTAAGATCTATACATACATGCAAGAATAAATTTTGTTGAATCAGTAATAACTAATTTTAATTTGGAGCATGGGTGGCATATGAGAAACCATAAGAAAAATCCATTTTAAAGTTTTAGTTAGGCAATGTTCCACCATGGGCGCTACCAGCGTAAAAAATCCTGTGACTATTTTACTGTGAAATCTTTGACTTTTTCATTTCTAAACTTCACAAGCTGCAAACTATTGTATTAAAGACTAGCAAGCTACGCCCGCTACGATGGTCAATTTCTCTTAACGAACCTTTAATCAAACAAAATATTGACATTTCATAATTCACTTTTATATTTTAACAGAATAATAAGGATACTATAATTTGTGACTCGTGCTATAGTCAATATACACGTCAGGACACGTCGCCCTTATCATTATCTTTTTACGCGTGAAGGTTTCGCTGTGGTACTCTATTGTGAAATTTGGTAATTTTAGAAATTCAATAGTTGAAAAATCGCAGAATCATTAGATCATTTTTCTTTAGAAATTGTTCTTAGAGCGCATTTAGATCTTATAAATAACAATCATGCCGAACTTGAAGTTTCCAGCTCCTTCAGCATCGCAAAAATCGCAATTTTAGAACGTTTTTCGCTTCTGCACCCCCCTCGGGGTAGTGGCACCGACATAAAATAAAGCCTATGTTGGAGCAGGGAATGTCACCATCCATTTGCCACCATCACTTTTGAAATCGCTTTAGTAGTTCCAGACATTCCATACAAATTGTAATGTAGAATGTTTTTAGAAAATTTTTTGCTTATTTCAGCCTTTTAAATTTCGAATTTTTTTAGATTTTGTTCTTATAGTGCATTTAAATCTTGTAAGTAACGACCATACAAAATGTCAAGTTCCTAACTCCTTCATTATTGAAAATATAATTTTGGAACGTATTTCGCTCCTGCACCCTCTGCGGGCAGTGGCACCGACAAAAAATTTAGCATATGTTGGAGCAGGGATTGTCACCATTAATTTGCCACCATCACTTTTAAAATCGCTTCAGTGGTTCCAGAGATTACCCCCTGCAAACAAACAAACAAACAAACAAACAATCTTTACTACTTTATATATTAGTATAGATAAGGGGGAATTAGCCCCTTGTTCGCCCCCCCTTTATACTTAACCAATCAATCCCGAAAACTAATCAGAGATGCGCCTTAACACAGTGAACCTATAAATAAAATTTGAAGGAAATGGGATAATTCTGCATGAAAAACCCATTTACATAAATTAAGGGGGGTATTAGCCCCCCGTTCCCCCCCTTTATACTTAATCAATCAATCCCGAAAACTAATCAGGGAAGCGTCTTAACCCAATGAATCTATAAACAAATTTTGAAGCAAATAGAATAATTCTGCATGAAAAACCCATTTATATAAATTAAGGGGGGGATTATCCCCCCGTTCCCCCCCTTTATACTTAACCAATCAATCCCGAAAACTAATCAGGGAAGCGCCTTAACACAGTGAACCTATAAACAAAATTTGAAGGAAAACGGAATAATTCTGCATGAAAAACCCATTTATATAAATTAAGGGGGGGATTAGCCATCCCCCGTTCCCCCCTTTATACTCAGCCAATCAATCCCGAAGATTATCATGCAAGCGCCTTAACACAGTGAACCTATAAACAAAATTTGAAGGAAAACGGAATAATTCTGCATGAAAAACCCATTTATATAAATTAAGGGGGGGAATTAGCCCCCCGATCCCCCCCTTCATATTAACTAATCAATCCCGAAAACTAATCAGGGAAGCGCCTTAACACAGTGAACCTATAAACAAAATTTGAAGGAAAACGGAATAATTCTGCATGAAAAACCCATTTATATAAATTAAGGGGGGGGAATTAGCCCCTTGTTCCCCCCCTTTATACTTAACCAATCAATCCCGAAAATTAATCAGGGAAGCGTCTTAACCCAATGAACCTATAAACAAAATTTGCAGGAAAACGGAAAAATTCTGCATGAAAAACCCATTTATATAAATTAAGGGGGGATTAGCCCCCCCCCGATCCCCCCCTTTATACTTAACTAATCAAACCCGTAAACTAATCAGGGAAGCGCTTTAACTCAGTGAACCTATAAACAAAATTTGAAGGGAAACGGAATAATTCTGCATGAAAAACCCATTTATATAAATTAAGGGGGGGGGGGGAATTAGACTCTTGTTCCCCCCCCCCTTTATACTTGACCAATCAATCCCGAAAACTAATCAGGGAAGCGCCTTAACTCAGTGAACCTATAAACAAAATTTGAAGGAAAACGGAATAATTCTGCATGAAAAACCCATTATATAAATTAAGGGGGTGGGGGAATTAGCCCCTTGTTCCCCTCCTTTTATACTTAACCAATCAATCCTGAAAACTAATCAGGGAAGCGCCTTAACACAGTGAACCTATAAACAAAATTTGAAGGAAAACGGATATTTCTATGAAGAGTTATCGCATTACGTACGTACATACATACATACAGAACCGGCTGCCAAGTTCTCAGGGCTTGACAGCCAGTGTGATAACTGAAAAATCGCAATTTTAGAACGTTTTTTGCTCCTGCACCCCCTGGGGTTAGTGGCACCGACATAAAATATAGCCCATGTTGGAGCAGGGGTTGTCACCATCAATTTGCCACCATCACTTTTGAAATCGGTTCGGTAGTTCCAGAGATTACCCCCTACAAACAAACAGACAAGATTTACTCCTTTATAATATTAGTATAGATTAAACTTTAACATGTTTATGATTAGTGTAAGTAAAATGACAAGGTACATGTAAAATACAAGCCTTTAAAACAGTCTAAGATTTATTTCAATTTCATTCGAACATATTTAAATTTTTTAATATACATACACACACACGATTTGCTCGTATTAAAATATATATGAATTGGTTACGCTACTTCCACCCTCGGGGCACTATACATGCAAGAATAAATTTTGTTGAATCAGTAATAACTAATTTTAAATTGGAGCATGTGTGGCATATGAGAAAACATAAGAATAAAAGAAAACTTCCCAGTTAAACTGACGGCATTGAGCTCACCAGGCTATTCACACTAACTGTAAATTATATTCTTATTTCAAAGAATTTGAAATAAGCCCTCGAAAAATGAAAAAATCGACAATATATTAAGAGCGGGGAACCATCCCCCTTTTCTCCTTCTTATAATTAACCAATGAACCCATAAAACTAATCAGAGAAGCGCCTTACCATAATGAACCTATATACAAAATTTGAAAAAATCGGATAATTCTGCACGGAAAATCCATTTATCTAAATTAAGGGGGGGGGTTAGCCCCCCGTCCCCCCTTTACACTTAACCAAAGAACCCCCAAAACTAATCAGAGAAGCGCCTTATCACAATGAACATATATATAAAATTTGAAGAAAATCGGATAATTCTGCTTAAAAAATCCATTTATCTATATCAAGGGGTGTTAGTCCCCCCCGTTCCCCCCTTTTATACTTTACCAGTGAACACCCAAAACTAACCAGGGAAGTGCCTTACCACAATGAGCCTATATACAAAATTTGGAGTAAATTGGATAATTCTGCATGAAAAACCCATTTATCAAAATTAAGGGGGGGGGGGGTAGCCCCCGTTTCCCTCCTTTACACTTCACCAATGAACCCCCAAAACTAATCAGGGAAGCCCCTTACCACAATGTGCCCATATAGAAAGTTTGAAGAAAATCGGATAACTCTGCATGGAAAAAAATCTTTTATCTAAAATAAGGGGGGAGGATTAACTCCCCCGTTACCCCCTTTATACTTAACCTATGAACCCCCAAAACTAATCAGGAAAGAACCTTATCACAATGAACCTATATACAAAATTTGAAGAAAATCGGATAACTCTGCATGAAAAAAATAATTTATCTAAAATAAGGGGGGAGGATTAACCCCCCCCCGTTAGCCCCTTTATACTTAACCTATGAACCCCCAAAACTAATCAGGAAAGAACCTTATCACAATGAACCTATATACAAAATTTGAAGAAAATTGGACAATTCTGCATGAAAAAACCATTTATCTTAATTAAGGGGGGTTAGCCACCCCGTTCCCCCCTTTATAGTTAAACAATCAATCCCCAAAACTAATCAGGGAAGCGCCTTATCACAAGGAACCTATAAACAAAATTGGAAGCAAAACGGTTATTTCTGTCAAGAGCTATCGCGTTACGTACGTACATACGTACATACATACATACATACATACATACATACATACAGAACGGGCGGGCACATAAGCTCTCAGGCTTTGATAGCCTGTGAGCTAATAAAAAAGAAAACTGCCCAGTTAAACTGCCGGCATTGAGCTCACAGGCTATTCACACTAACTGTAAATTATATTCTTATTTCAAAGAATTTGAAATAAGCCCTCGAAAAATGAAGAATTCGACAATATATTAAGAGGGGGGAACCATCCCCCGTTTCTCCTTCTTATAATTAACCAATGAACCCATAAAACTAATCAGAGAAGCGCCTTACCACAATGAACCTATATACAAAATTTGAAAAAATCGGATAATTCTGCATGAAAAATCCATTTATCTAAATTAGGGGGGGGGGGGTTAGCCCCCCGTCCCCCCTTTATACTTAACCAAAGAACCCCCAAAACTAATCAGAGAAGCGCCTTATCACAATGAACATATATATAAAATTTGAAGAAATTCGGATAATTCTGCTTAAAAAACCCATTTATCTATATCAAGGGGGGTTAGTCCCCCCCGTTTCCCTCCTTTACACTTCACCAATGAACCCCCAAAACTAATCAGGGAAGCCCCTTACCACAATGAGCCCATATAGAAAGTTTGAAGAAAATCGGATAACTCTGCATGAAAAAAATCATTTATCTAAAATAAGGGGGGAGGATTAACCCCCCCCCCGTTACCCCCTTTATACTTAACCTATGAACCCCCAAAACTAATCAGGAAAGAACCTTATCACAATGAACCTATATACAAAATTTGAAGAAAATCGGATAACTCTGCATGAAAAAAATAATTTATCTAAAATAAGGGGGGAGGATTAACCCCCCGTTACCCCCTTTATACTTAACCTATGAACCCCCAAAACTAATCAGGAAAGAACCTTATCACAATGAACCTATATACAAAATTTGAAGAAAATTGGATAATTCTGCATGCAAAAATCATTTATCCAAATTAAGGGGGTTAGCCCCCCGTCTCCCCCCCCTTTATAGTTAACCAATCAATCCCCAAAACTAATCGGGGAAGCGCCTTATCACAAGGAACCTATAAACAAAAGTGGAAGAAAATCGGATAACTCTGCATGAAAAATTCATTTATCTAAATTAAGGGGGAGGATTCCCCACCCCCGTTAGCCCCTTTATACTTAACCTATGAACCCCCAAAACTAATCAGGAAAGAACCTTATCACAATGAACCTATATACAAAATTTGAAGAAAATTGGACAATTCTGCATGAAAAAACCATTTATCTTAATTAAGGGGGGTTAGCCCCCCCGTTCCCCCCTTTATAATTAAACAATCAATCCCCAAAACTAATCAGGGAAGCGCCTTATCACAAGGAACCTATAAACAAAATTGGAAGCAAAACGGTTATTTCTGTCAAGAGTTATCGCGTTACGTACGTACATACGTACATACATACATACATACATACATACATACAGAACGGGCGGGCACATAAGCTCTCAGGCTTTGATAGCCTGTGAGCTAAAAATCCATTTTAAAGTTTTACTTAGGCAATGTTCCACCATGGGCGCTACCAGCGTAAAAAATCCTGTGAATTTTTTTATTAAACATAAATTTGATCATGGCAGAACATTATTCAAATAATTTATACAAACCCGCAAAAAATCAATTTTTAAAAAATTTAGTTACCTTATTTCTCACCAGGAGACGCTATAAACACAAAAGAAAATTGTGTTGAATCTGTGCCAACTACTTTAAATTTCAATATAGCTATTATACAATGAAACATAAATTAAATCAATTTTATTTAAAATTGAATATATTATTTCCTCCCAGGGGCGCTATAAATAAATAGGTAAATTATGTTGAACAAGTACAACCTATTTCATAATAATCATCTACGCAATTAATGTATAACTAGCTGGCTTCACCCGCCAGCGGGCTCCTAATTTACATCGGTGCCTCGAATTGTAGAAAATCTCGAATCTTGTAAAACCTCAAACCGGAAGAAAGGCCGACCCGGGTCCCCGCTGACTTCGGCACCGTATACCGGTCGTGCTACGCACGCACCGGGTAATCCCTTAATTAGCACATTGAATTGTACAAACCTCTAACCGAACGAACCTCCGATCCACCAATCCTAATAAAAATACAGAATGAATTTCAGTACTACCAACTGAAAATAGGAAATAGAAATTTGTTAATCAATAACACACAGCTAAACATTAACAATATAATGCAGAAAGAAAAATCGTATCGATTCCTCAATTACTACAGAGTCCAAAATATCAGAATTATAGAAGATAGAAAATCCATCCATCCAAAAGAATACGATGTGGAAGCCTACACAGATGGTTCTGTCATGCCAGGGGGTGTAGCCAGTGCTTTCACCATACACTGTTAAAAATAAATCCGTTAATTCACGGGAAAAGTACTGGCAGCGAAGTTGCCGGACTTTTTCCGTTCCGTTAGTAGATTTTCCGTTTTGAAAGATTGAAGAAACGGTATCTTTCTGTTATGAATCACCTCGGTTTAAAAAAAAAATTCTCGATCTGTTTGTGCTGCCATCTGTTGACTATAACGGGAGTACTTAATTTAATATTTTAATATTAAATACTCATTGGTACAGATTTCCTGACTGCCCTTGGGGTTCGAAGTAGGGATGACAGCGACATGAGCCGAGTGTTTTACCTCAAGACCAGCGGGCCCTTGTTAGAACAGGAGTTTGAAAGGATCATAGGGGATTTCTTCAAATCGCTGCTTGGAACTTAAACAATCTGGGGTTTAGAAACCTAGTAACTTTGGAATTAAGTGGGGGGATATTTTGTTATAAGATTATGACTGAAAAATTTAGTATTAATAGGGTATTGAAACATGAATTATATTAATTCCTAATTTGATTGTTAGATGCAAAATATGAATAATTTTGAATTAAATTCGATAAAGTATGTTTGCTTTTTTGAGAAAATCGATTTTTTTTTCAACTATTATATATTTTTTAAATGTGTTCTGTTAGAATATATTTTCATTGAGAGTGTCTTTTATAACTTTAAAAAGCAAATTACGAATAATTTCAAAGGAATGAGAAAGTTATTTGTTATTTTTTTTTATTCGGAAGCATTATTTTTGTTTGTTGCTTTTTTGCGTAAAATCGATTTTTTTTCACTTAATTTAACTTAATATATATATATATATATATATATATATATATATATATATATATATATATATATATATATATATATATATATATATATATATATATATATACTAAGCTATTTGTTTAGAATATATTTTAAGTGTGAATATTTTTTTGTAACTTTAAAAAATAAATTGCTAATAATTTTAAAAGCATGGGAAAATTAATTGTTGCTTTTTAAATTCGAAAGAACTATTTTGTTCTTTTAAATAAACTCGAATTTTTAATTTATTGAATTTTTAGTTTTTCTGTGTTGCAACATGTCAGTTTTTTAAACATTGGAAATAAATATGCAGCAGATAACGGAATATCTCCGTTGGCCACTTTCTTCTCCTTCTGTTCCGTTGTTTTCAGGAAATATGAAGAATTTTTCTGTTTTTAACGGAAAATGCCCTTCTGTCGTGAAAAGGGACATTTTCTGTGAAATTCAGGAAAAAAAAAACCGTGAATTTCAGATTATTTTTAACAGTGTATATAAAGATGGAAATAATATACATGATGAAGCAATACGACATCATCCACTGAATAACATATATCAAGCAGAATTAATGGCAATTTATAAAGCAATGAAATGGTTCTCTACCTCCGACTACAATAAACTACTAATTATTACAGATAGTTACTCTTCTATGGAAGTATTAAAAGTTGCTTTTCCTAGAAACTACATTATCAAAAACATTTACAATCAATTACTTCAAATTCCTGATAAATCCATTATAATAACATGGACTAAATCTCATGTGGGTGATACTGGCAACGAAAGAGCTGATCTCCTAGCAAAGCAAGCCATCTTACAAGACCAATATCAATCAAGAAAAGATCTGTTGTTCCCCATTTCAATAGCAAAATTGTATTTTAAAAAGAAAACCATCTCTGACTGGCAAGCCATTTGGGACTCATGTAATAAGGGCAGAGATACCTATAAAATTATAAATAAAGTCGATCCAAATTATCTCTGCAAACAGCCAACACTGCCGTATTATCTGAGTAACCATGGCAGTTTCCCACAATACTTACATAAAATAAGAAAAAGAGCCTCACCTAGATGTCCATGCGATAAAGCAGAAGGAGATGCAGTTCACTACATATTCGGATGCTGCCCTCTTATGATCCATCACTTCCCTTTTGATAAGAACGAAACTCTCAGATATAACCTTCGTAATATCATTTTCAATCCTTCAAACTCTCAAAAGTTAAAAGAGAATTATAATATTCTCAATAAAAATTTCTCTTTCATTACGAAGGAATTTAAAAAAAAAAAATTGACTGAACTGACCATTGACTTTCTGAACTAAAATACCATAAATTTAGGACATTATGAACTTATAGTACTTCGAAAAAATTTTATATTTAACTTTCAATTTGCAAAAAATTGTTATTTTTTACCTTTTATATTTTATTATTGTTATGTAATTATATTCATTGTTTCAAATCTAATAAACAGGCGCCTCCTGCGGTGGGGGTTGGAACGGATGGGTGCTATCGGTGCCGGGTAGCGTTTATTTTTCCCCTCGTGGACTTATTGTTCCTATACCTCACGGGTGGCTGTCCACGAGTGGGTGATTTCGGTCCCCGCTGCCTTCGGCAACGTATACCGGACGTGCTGCGCACGCACCGGATAATCCCTTAAATTGCACATAGAATAGTATAAACCTCTAACTGAACGAACCTCCGGCTCGGGTTATCGATCGATTTTTAAAGGATTTTTCCGGTTCTAATCGTCGCACGGAAACGATTTTTCGAATTTATGAGACCTGACGACGTCCCGGTTGCGTACGTGTGACTTACGAATTTCTGCCCCCCCGACTTCCGGAGATAGGGGTCGGACCTGCGCTGCGGTTTGGGGCTTAAATCGCTCCCTGGGAACCCCCTGCCTTTTCCTTCCCGGACCGGACGTGTACCGGCAACCCTCGGCGGAGGCGAACTTTTCGCTGTTTTGACTTCTCTTCCAACTTCGGTTTCGGTCGGTAATTAAAACACTTTCGCTCATTAATAACTCCCCGGGTCCGGGTCGGTATCCCGACCCGATCGAAACTTGAGCGTCGCGCCTTTTTTGCGAATTTTTCGGTCCGCGTCCGCCGTCCGTGCGTCGCCTGGTCCCGGAGCCTTTGCGGGTACAAAGGTGGAGTGCACAGACAGACACAGACACACACACACACACAGACGTTTACCGCGCTTAATAATAGGGACTAGCTGGCTTCGCCCGCCAGCGGGCCCCTAATTTACATCGGTGCCTCGAATTGTAGAAAATCTCGAATCTTGTAAAACCTCAAACCGGACGAACCGCCGAACCGGGTCCCCGCTGCCTTCGGCACCGTATACCGGTCGTGCTACGCACGCACCAGGTAATCCCTTAATTAGCACATTGAATTGTACAAACCTCTAACCGAACGAACCTCCGACCCTAGTCCCCGCTGCCTACAAGGTGTTCTCCGTCTCCTTTTTCAAAAATTTTATGTTTATTTTTAGTGGTTTTATGATATAATTTGTAAACTGTGCTATCGTAAATCTTAAGTATGTGTCATAATGCTATTCACCCATAGACTTTTTCATAACAAATGGAATTTTGTATTTTTCAATTGGAATTAGTAAAATTATTTAAGATTTGACGTTGAATTTTAATGTAGGATTAAATGCTGTACATAAAAAAGTCTTCATTTTTTAAATTGGTTGGATATGAAGTGTATTATAAATATTTAAAGTAAAAAATTCTTTATGAAATTCTGTGGTATCCAAGATGGATGCCTTTGCAGTATCATCACGCCATTTCTTTTTAGCTGCTACTTTCGGTTCATTTATAAAGTTCCGTAGTGTTGAGTTGTCACTCAGTATTCAATTGTAAATATCTCTAGTGATTAGCTCCAGACCTTAGTGTAGAGTTAGTTTGCCTTATGGTATTAGGGAGTTTAGTTATTAATATACAGCATTGTTTACAGACCCAAGGAGCATCTAAATAAAGTTAGGATTCTGGGTAAAAATATAGCCCAGTTTCAAAACAGAGATTGGTTTTCAAGGTGGAATTGTGGGAAAATATATATTAAAGGAATACAAATAAACATTTGATCAATAAGAAATAATGAATTTTAAGTTCTAGGGTGGACATGGGGTCTAGATTACAGTAGTTACACATTGGTTATTTGGTGTAGACCAATTGGGACTCATTATAAGGGATTATGGGATTTTAAAGGTTTCTGTTAATATGTTAAGGTCTAGGTTCAGTATTTAGTAATAAATATACAATGTTATGGATTAATATATTTAATAACTGAAGTATCATGGAGTTTGATTAAGAGTATAAACATGGTTGTTATATATTACAAGGGTTCTTGAATAATATGTTTATTAAGGGGGCAATGAATATTTCTTGAAAGGAAAGGGAAAGAAAAAACTTTGTTTTTGTAAAACTTTTGGATAGCAAGGGGATCTATGAGAAATACTCTATCATCAAGAATGTAGTAATCATAATCTGATTTAACCCTCGGTTTGCCCACAGTATTTTAGGTTTAACATCGTTTTAATAGTATTTCTCTTTTTTACCTATTTTGAATTTGTGTTTTTTTCAATTTTCTCCCTTCCTATGGGAGATAGAGCTTAGATATTTTTCCAAATTAGCTCTCCGGCGCCTAGGGAACTTTTTACGCTGCATCTTTTGGCATCATCGGTTTTTCTCTATCTCATATAGGGGACCGGCTATGGGGGCAGGGAGGGGCACTTTATTATTTTCATTAAACTTTTCACTGTCCTTAAGTAATAATAGAGTTTCTTTCTGCACATTCCTTCTAGTGACTCCCCCTTACACTGTCCCCGCCGGCAGCAGTTCCCTCCCCCGATTTTTATTTCCCTCTAACATTAACAGCTTTTTTACTTTAATTTCTGTTCTAGTGTTGTAATATTTCATTCTTCTAGTCATAATGTTTAGAATTAGTCCTACCAGCTGTTTATTAGCAATTTGGTTTTAAAGTTTTAACCCTTGTTGCACAGGTAGCCCATCACTGACTCATTCAATAGAAAACATATAGCAAATAGAAATACAATGGGGGGCTTATGTGAGGTACTTTATCATTAAGAAATGTAGTACTCATAATCTGTTTTTACCCTTGGTTTGCTCGCAGTAACTTGGGTCTTACATCCAATTTTCAGCATTTTTTTTTTTTTTTTTTTTACCAACATCGAAATTCGGTTTTCTCCACTTTTCTCCCTTCCTATGGGAGATAGAGCTTAGAATTTTTCCAAATTAGCTCCCCAGCGCCTAGGGAACTTTTTACGCTGCATCTTTTGGCATCATCGGTTTTTCTCTATCTCATATAGGGGACCGGCTTTGGGGGCAGGGAGGAGCACATTATTATTTTCATTAAACTTTTCACTGTTCTTAAGTAAATAACAGAGTTTCTTTCTGCACATTCCTTCTAGTGACTCCCCCTTACACTGTCCCCGCCGGCAGCAGTTCCCTCCCCTCATTTTTATTTCCCTCTAACATTAACAGCTTTTTTACTTTAATTTCTGTCCTAGTGTTGTAATATATCATTCCTCTAGTCATAATGTTTAGAATTAGTCCTACCAGTTGTTTATTAGCCATTTGGTTTTATTAAAGTTTTAACCCTTGTGGCACCGGTAGCCCATCACTGAACTCATTCAATAGTAAACATATTGCAAAATAATAATACCATATTTCGTAGTTTCGGTTGTAAGCACTACACTGATATTTTCACTTCCGGCTTAGGCGGGCGTGGTTTTTTTTTTTTTTTTTTTGGGGGGGGGGGTGGTGTTATTGCCATACTCTATTTTATAGCTCTATGTAGTTCAAGCGCAGCGAGGAGTATCTATAGCATAGGCCCACATAGGTAAGTTGTGACCCTGTGTGATTCTTTGGTCTGGAGCAATCATTTTTACTTTTAGTTTAGAGCATTTTGATAACTCTTTATAACAAATAATGTAAATAATTATATATAAAAAGTCCAACATTATAACAATAATAATACATCTCAATTTCTCAATTATTGTTATAGGGGTAATTCTTATTATACAGTTTTGCATATCATAGCAATTTGTAATTCATGTATAGAAGAAAAAAAATTGTACAAACACCTATAGCATTGTCCTTCCTTATTATTGTAAATTATTGAATATTATTTCTGGCATGAAAATTCCTGGTATGAGCACGGGGAGTTCTTTCCGGTTTGGACGTGGGGTACCATTTTTCTTTGGCTTATTCTTTTGGCTTTTATTTTGATCTTTCTTCTACAAAATTTTCTTCAAAATTCAAAATTCTTCCTCATATGTGGTGTGCCCGTATTCCTGGTTCTAGATTGATTAGAGGTATAAGTAGTTAAAAGGGAAATAAAAATAGTTATAAGATAGTCATAGTTTTATAATCATAGAAAGAGGTATATTAATCAGTTTGCAAATAAAAGTTAGAATGGTGGATTCAGATAGACAACAATCCCATGCTGAGATAAAAATGAACTCATATGTCGACACCTCTCATACTTATGCATATGTTGACGTCGTCCCAATCAGTTCAATCTCTAGAACTGTAGACAAAAATCAGACTGAAAAGTTGACTTTCAATGATGCATTCACGAAGAATTTAAATCTTAGCGATATAGCACAACAATACTATATTCATATAAAGAAAAGCAAAAAAGGTGCTATCCAACCAATGGCATTTTTGGAATGGTTTATAGTAAAACTAGAAAAATATACAAGCTATATAAGCTACTACACCAACTCAAAAGGAATCAAAAACAAACTCTCATGCCTAGAAATAGACCTAAAATCAATTTCAAAACATTATGCCACAGAGGACGACCATCTGTCAAAAGGTATAGTCAACATGATAATCGATGAAGTTACCGACAAAGGAGAATTTCAAGAATATGACAGCCAAGAGGCAAGTTGTTCACAAGATGTTATCGATCTAATTACGCAGTTGACAAGGGGTGTAAGAAAACGCACTAAAGGAACATCTGCAATAGTCCACCTATACTTACACGAATTAAAAAGACGACTTAAACTAATACAGGCAGATTTCACCAATATCTATATACTAAAGGCACCATCCTCAGAGATATCCCCAAAAATGGCATTAAATATAGCTGAATTACAAAATGCTTTTTACAGTCTAACACATATTGAAGATGAAAAACTGATACACAGTGGAAAATCCATACAAGATAAAGACAAAGGAAATGAAGGTGGTGATAAAAGTGTTTTAAGTAAGGAAGACTGTGGAAAAGAAATGATTCAGGAAGAGTTGGAAACAGCCCATCTGAATTTACAGGTACTTTCTGGAGAGAGTTCCACTCTTAGTATACCAATGACATTGCAAGAACTAACGAGCTTAACACAAGAGAAATCTCCACTACATCAATTGGAAGATATCCTAAATCAAATTGAAAGTAATTCAAAAATTTATGATGAAGACATCCGAACACTAATAGCGAACTCAATACAGCAGATAAAAGAATATCTATACTTTGAACAAGAAGAAAATAACGTCCTGAAAACTACGACAAACGAACAAGAGCATCAAATAAAGGAAATGAAAACTCAAATCACTCAACAATCAAAAATAATTGACAAAATGGAAAAAGAACTTCAGAGCAAAGAGATTGAAATAACCGAAAAAATTAAACAAACATCACTTATAGAAGAAATTTTTCTTACCATAAAAAATCAACAAAACTTAGTTAATAATCAAGACCATCTGGAAGATGGAATCGATTCTGAAATATCGAAAAGAGCACAACTCAAGAGTTATGCTGCTGCAATTACATCCGATCAACCTATAAAAACACCTTGCTTTAAGTACTCTAAATCAGCAATAATAATAAGAAGAAGTCAATCAACGAATATTCCCATTAATGTAATACGAAACATGTTAAATGACAAAATAAAAGGGAATAAAAAATTTAAATACATCTCATGTTCGTTAGGAAGAGATAAAAACTCGCTCATAGTCGAAACAGAATCGGACGAAAAAACAGCGGTTTTAATTGATTTTATAAATCAAATAGAAGGTTTCAGAGACTTGGCCGAAGCAGATCTTAGAGAGGCTAAAAGAAAAAAAGTCATTATACTGGGAATTCCAGTAGATGTGACTGAGACTGAAGTAATTGATAAGATACATCAAGAACTGGGACAGAATTTTCCTCTAGGAATAGCAAAAGTTCTCAAAAAACAAAAAATGAAAACATACCAAATAGTACTTGATGCAGAAGAACATTACGCGAAAGCATTATTTTCAACAAGAAAATTACCTATTCATTTTAATTTATGCCGTATAGAATATTACAATCCAGTGGTTAGGTGTAATAAATGTCAACGTTATGGCCATACAGTTGATAATTGTAGAAGTTATTACTTAACATGCGCATATTGCACAGGTAACCACAAAACAGACACATGCAAAATAAAAGAAAATTATGAACGTCATAGTTGCATCAACTGTGAAAGAGAATATAAAACCGCAGTAAAACCTGAAAAGATTGAAAGGCATAGTGCAAATTCTAGATTCTGCCCAATTTTTCAAAGATTGTTGCAACGAAAACAAAATATTACTATCTCCTATGATCCTTCAAAAGTATGTTCTCAGAACTAAAATCACTCAATATCTCTGATGACTCTATAGAAGATTCAACTGTAGAACCTCCAACCAATGCTACATATATAATAAATCAGACTATCCCATTGGACAATAGATGTTATTTCGGAGAATCCAAGACCCCACCAAATCACTTAAAAATAGTTCAAATAAACCTTAATAATTGTAAGGCTGCAAATCTCCAATTGCTGAAGTACATACATGAAAATAAAGTAGATTTAGCTTTAGTTCAGGATTATCACAAAAGTAATAACACCTTCACGGGAATCCCAATTTCATGTTCTTTGTACCATTCAATAAATCAGACGTCGGGAATACTCGTATCCAATCCCTTATTAATTCATATTCAGACTCTACAAACAACTAACAGTGTATTTATAAACCTATCACTGTCATCAAAATTCATTAAAGTCGGATCACAATATTCAAAACCGAGTGGAAATCTTGATGAAGACTTCCGAGAATGGACCAGAGTCATAGAAGATACATCGAACCTTATCCTTGGGGGTGATTTCAATGCACACCTCCAGGCGTGGGGTTATAAAAGAAATAATGCTAGAGGATATATCCTACTTGACTATCTAGCAATGAGCAGATTAACTATTATTAATGATCCTGATTCAGAATGTTCTTTTGCGCGAGACAAGTTTAAAGGCAAACCAGATTTGACCCTCTGCGGTGAACATTCAAAAAATATTATAGATTCACGGAAAATAGACCTGACATTTAAATCACTAAGTGACCATCAATATATTACTTTTACTCTGAATGTAACACCCACAATAAGAAATTTATACCGTTTCAAAACCAAATATGAAACGTTTAAAAAATTCAATAAACTGTTTCAAAAACATGAAGAAACATTACTTTCAACACTTAAAGCAGTCAATTCTGTTCCAGAGTTAGAGAAGTGGACAGAGGAATTTAATGTTATCCTTTTAAACATCATGCAAAAATCACTTAAAAAGAAAAAGTTGTCTCATGAAATTAATGTATCCTGGTATACTGACAAACTTAAAGTACAGCGAAGCCACCTAAATGCTATACAGGGTGATTCTGAATTCATCATCAATATTTGGTGGGCAGGTAGGGAATAGGAAAAGAACACTATTTCACATAGGAAAGCATAGACACAAACGAACGCATGACAGTGTATAGAGGGCGCTTTGTGTCCGCATCTCCCATGAACGCGCATAGCTGTCTGCCGTGTGCAGCCAGTCGTCATTCGACAAGGTGACTTCGCAGAAGTAACATGAACCGGTATACGTTTCAAGAACTTGCAGATATGCATCTAACTTACGGTGCCGCAGGAGAAAGCTGTCTTAGAGCTAGGCAAATGTATGCAGAGCGCTACCCCAACCGGCGCGTGCCACAGCATCAAATGTTTTCACGTGTTCATCGACAACTGTGCGAAACTGGATCATTTGCTGGTATTAATGTTGATCGAGGCAGCCGCCGATCAACACGGACAGTTTCAGTCGAGGAAGCTGTCCTACAGTCTATCGAAGAACAGCCAAGTTCTAGCACACGAGATATGGCTCGCCAGTTTGGAGTTTCACAATCAACAGTGTGGCGGATACTAAACGAGGAACGTTTACATCCTTTTCATTTGCAAAGAGTGCAGTTACTGGAAGCAGAGGACTATCCCAAGCGTGTTACTTTTTGTCAGTGGTTCATGCAGAGAACAGCCGTTGATCCCAATTTCCCAACGTATGTTCTTTTCACAGATGAAGCGTCCTTCACTCGTGAAGGTGTCTTCAACACACACAATTCGCATGTGTGGGCTAATCAGAATCCACACGGTACGAGAGTTAGAGCTGCGCAACAATGCTTTGCCGTCAATGTGTGGACTGGGATCGTCGGCGACTGTTTGCTGGGACCGTATTTACTACCATCCCGTTTAGATTGCGCAAACTACCTCATATTTCTTCAGACTGTGTTACCGGGTCTTATGAACGAGGTTCCTGCTGTTATTCTCCGGCGAATGTGGTTCCAGCATGACGGCGCTCCAGCACATTTCGCAAATGATGTGCGTTGTTACCTGACCAGAAAATTTGGAGCTCAATGGATTGGTCGCGGTGGACCGGTTTGTTGGCCACCACGGTCACCGGATTTATCTCCAATAGACTTCTTTGTATGGGGTGCCATGAAAAACATGGTGTACGAGACCCCTGTTGCCAGTGCTATGGACCTTGTAGCACGCATATCGGTTGCCGCCGCAAACATCCGGGAAACGCCAGGCATATTCCAGAAAGTTCGGTTGTCCATGCAACGTCGTTGTGAGGCATGTACTCTAGCAAATGGTCAGAATTTCGAGCACCTCTTGTAAGTCTGTACAAAAGATGCACAAATAAATGTTTTTTCTCTTACCACTTTCTTGTTATGTTTTCTTTCCATCATTTAACCGGATTCAATTTGCCCTACTACATGACGTCTGCGCCCATGCTTTCCTATGTGAAATAGTGTTCCTTTCCTATTCCCTACTTCCCCACCAAATATTGATGATGAATTCAGAATCACCCTTATATAAACTACATAAAAGAAATCCAGATTCTGTAGAACTCAAGATTAAATATAAAAAAGCCAAAGCAAAATACAAATTAGATATTAAAAAAGCTAAAATTGATTCTTGGATAACATTTTGTTCGGAAACAAACAGTAAGTATGGTACTGCTTTTAAAATTCTGAAGCAGACATATTTAAAAAATACAGATCTCATCCACTCTGTCATGGAATCTTCAACTCAAAATGATACATACAAAGAGATTCAAGAAACGTTACTTCATTACCATTACAATACAAGCCCAGAATTCGAATCATCATTTCAAAACACAAACACACTATCAATAAAAGAATATAACAATTTTAAATTTACCCATAGAGAAATTCAATATGCAATTAACCAACAAAATAAAAAGAAAGCCCCAGGATATGATCGGGTAGATGGCAGAATTTTAGAAAATTTGATAAAAAATAATATGAAGCTTATAAAGTTATTATATAACAAATGTCTCTACCTTGGACACTTTCCAGAAACGTGGAAGAAAGGAGTAGTCATCTATTTTAGAAAGAAAAACAAAGATCCATCAAAACCTGATTCATACCGTCCAATTACACTACTACCCATGATTGGTAAAATCCTAGAAAGATTAATAAAAAATAGAACTTTAACTTATCTTGAAGCAATAAACTAAATAAAAGATGAACAGTTCGGCTTCCGTGAAAACAGAAGCACTATATCAGCTCTGGAGAGACTTAAAGAGAAAATTGCACAATTATTACAAAAACATACTTATGTGGGCATCATATCATTTGATATTACAGGTGCTTTCGATTCAATAAACTGGCACCAATTATCAGAAATAATTGATGACTCACCGTTACCCAGATACCTCAAAACCTTATTAAAAAGTTATATAAGCAAAAGAAGTATAGGCTTAAATCAATATGAATATATAGAGTGGTTCAGGGTATTTAAAGGATGCCCTCAGGGATCCTGTCTTGGACCACTCTTATGGCTTCTTATAGCTAACTACATAATAAAAAATTATAAAAATCTATATGAAAATATTATTGTTTACGCAGATGATTTTTTGATTCCAATAGAGGGAAATACCGTAATAGACCTGGAAGTTACAACCAACAACAAAATAGTCCATTTTAAGAATATATGTGATGAACTCGGTTTAAAAATATCAACTCAGATAACGCAATCAATGCTTTTCGGTAGCAATCTCCTCGAAAGAAGACTTCCGAGATTTAAATTAGAAAATATAAAAATAAAAGTAGTAAAAAATATTAAATATCTTGGCGTACTGTTAGATTCTAAATTCAATTTTACAGATCACATGAAAGACCTTCGAACAAAGATTGCAAACTTTGTAAACGGATTTAGAGGATTTCGATTCTTTAATAAAGGTATCAAACCAGACATCCTGAAAATATGGTATCAAACAGTCATAGAACGCCAAATACTATATGCTTACGAAATTTGGTATCCAAACTTTAATACTGATGGCCGCAAATTACTACGTTCAACTCAGCGTTTGGCATTATTAAACTTAATACGGACCTATAGGACTATCTCTCACGAAGCTCTGTATCTTCTTACAGGAACTCCACCAATCCTAATAAAAATACAGAATGAATTTCAGTACTACCAACTGAAAATAGGAAATAGAAATTTGTTAATCAATAACACACAGCTAAACATTAACAATATAATGCAGAAAGAAAAATCTTATCGATTCCTCAATTACTACAGAGTCCAAAATATCAGAATTATAGAAGATAGAAAATTCATCCATCCAAAAGAATACGATGTGGAAGCCTACACAGATGGTTCTGTCATGCCAAGGGGTGTAGCCAGTGCTTTCACCATATATAAAGATGGAAATAATATACATGATGAAGCAATACGACATCATCCACTGAATAACATATATCAAGCAGAATTAATGGCAATTTATAAAGCAATGAAATGGTTCTCTACCTCCGACTACAATAAACTACTAATTATTACAGATAGTTACTCTTCTATGGAAGTATTAAAAGTTGCTTTTCCTAGAAACTACATTATCAAAAACATTTACAATCAATTACTTCAAATTCCTGATAAATCCATTATAATAACATGGACTAAATCTCATGTGGGTGATACTGGCAACGAAAGAGCTGATCTCCTAGCAAAGCAAGCCATCTTACAAGACCAATATCAATCAAGAAAAGATCTGTTGTTCCCCATTTCAATAGCAAAATTGTATTTTAAAAAGAAAACCATCTCTGACTGGCAAGCCATTTGGGACTCATGTAATAAGGGCTCTCAAAAGTTAACTCTCAAAAGTTAAAAGAGAATTATAATATTCTCAATAAAAATTTCTCTTTCATTACGAAAGAATTAAAAAAAAAAAATTGACTGAACTGACCATTGACTTTCTGAACTAAAATACCATAAATTTAGGACATTATGAACTTATAGTACTTCGAAAATATTGTATATTTAATTTTCAATTTGCAAAAAATTGTTATTTTTTACCTTTTACATTTTATTATTGTTATGTAATTATATTCATTGTTTCAAATCTAATAAACAGGCGCCTCCTGCGGTGGGGGTTGGAACGGATGGGTGCTATCGGTGCCGGGTAGCGTTTATTTTTCCCCTCGTGGACTTATTGTTCCTATACCTCACGGGTGGCTGTCCACGAGTGGGTGATTTCGGTCCCCGCTGCCTGCAGCAGCGTATAGCAGTCGTTCCGACCCTGGTCCCCGCTGCATTCGGCACCGTATGATGGTCGTGCTACGCATGCACCGGATAATCCCTTAAATTGCACATGGAATAGTATAAACCTCTAACTGAACGAACCTGCGGCTCGGGTCCCCGCTGCCTGTGGCACCGTATAGCAGTCGTGCTGCGCACGCGCTGCAGTATACGTTAGTTCCACCTTCCGCCACCAGGTGGCGCAATCTGTTTATATGATCATAACTGAAATCGTTAAGACTTTCGATGTCTAGCCGAATGAGCCATACCCCGTCGTTTTCATGCCCGTAGAACCGAAGATAGGAAAGCGCCCCCTAGTGGTGAAAAAACGAAATAAAATCGGTAAGCTCTATCGATGTCGAGTCGAATTGATTTAGACTACCTGAGTTCTAGTTCAAAGACAGGGACCTGTAGAAAAACTTAAAACTTTAAAAAAAAAAAATCGATAACGGCGAAGCCCGCTTTTCCCTATCATAATATCTGGATAGGGGGTCCTTATTACTTTAATTATGATGTTTGGAATCAGTTTGGTGGACATCCGTAACATAGTTTCTTAGTTATAGAAACGGACCACAGTTAAAAGAAAAAAGCGGGGGGGGGGGGGTTGGCGATGACACTGCTTTTCCTCAAACAACTTATGTAGACTACCTGAGTTCTAGTTCAAAGACAGTGAGCTGTAGAAAAACATAAAACTAAAAAAAAAAAAAAAAAAAAAAAATCGATAACGGGCGAAGCCCGCTTTTTCCTATCATAATATCTGGTTGCCACTCTAAAACAAAAACTGAAAATACTCGTAATGCAGTTTTTAGACGCGGCCTACTTCTTAAAATCGTAATATCTAGCCGGCACTGTAATGGAAATCTTTCTTATGCTTTAATTATACAAATAACCTGAAAATATCCGGTCACGTGTCGTTTTTCTGCATTGGTTACAAATGATTAGAAATAGATTGCTTCATTAACCGGTTTTTAATTGATATCTTCCGATTTTACTGGTCGAATTGTACAATCTTTTTTTTGTTGAAATCAGGATTTTTTTTTACGTGTGATGGCCGATTTGGTGGTCCAGAGATTAATTATTTCATTGTTTTTCGAAAACGGACTTGAGCATTACATGAAAGCTGTCAGGTGAATTTGCTCTTTCTTCCTTCCAAACATCTGCGCTCCAGGCAGTCTGCGGTCTCCACATGCCGCGCCGAAAGAATTAAAAAATTATTTTTTATTGATCAATTTTTAAAGAATTTTTTCAGTTCTAATGGTCGTACTGGAATGATTTTTCGAATTTCTGAAAGCAAATGCTCTCCTGAATCTGTCTGTCCCATTTCCGAATTTCTGACCCCCCCGACTTCCGTAGATCCGGGTCGGTTTAAAAACCCGCACTGCGGTTTGGGGCTTAATTTGCTCCTGGCGACCCTGCCTTTTTCGAGAATCGTCTCCACCGGCAACCCTCGGCGGAGGCGAACTTTTCGCTGTTTTGACTTCTCTTCCAACTTCGGTTTCGGTCGGTAATAAAAACAGTTTCGTCGGTTAATAACGCCCCGGGTCCGGGTCGGAGGCCCAACCCGATCGAAACTTGAGCGTCGCGCCTTTTTTGCGAATTTTTCGGTACGCGTCCGCCGTCGGTGCGTCGATTAGTCCAGGAGCCTTTGCGGGTACAAAGGCGGAGTGCACAGACAGACACACACACACACACAGACGTTTACCGCGCTTAATATTAGTGATAAGACGTCAAATTTCTCCCCAGCGAAATCTACCCTATATATATAAAATCTTAATGAAACAAATTTGTGAAACGATTTTATGAAACGAATTTATGAAACGATTTTATGAAACGACTGATTAAACGACTGATTATGTTTCAGGGCTATTTTTAATAAAATATTAAACGCTTGATGGTGAAATTAATACCAATTGTCCATAAAAATCCGCGGATGTCAAAACAGGTAATAGAATTTTGAAATTGGAATTACTTTTCGAGATATTAATTTTTTTCTACTTTTAATGACATTTCTGTAATGATGGCAACCAATTACTCAGTTTTTTTTTTTTTTTTTTTTTTTTTTGTGAGAAAAAAATTGAAAAGGATCTCGATAGGGATTATTGATTTCTTTTTATTCGTCATTTTCAAATTGAAATTGAATTTATCTTTTATTTCAATCGATAATGAAGACAAGATTGTGATTAAATTATGTTTTTCAGGAAAATTTGAAAAAAAAATCACATTTCTATCGTCAGGATTCAATCGTCTGTCAGAATTTAATTTAATTTATTCGGTGATTTTCCAGTATATGGGGACTTGACGAAATAGGGAAAATAGCCTTGGCGGAAAAGGAAATTTGGCAACATACTTTCTGTTAACCTATTCACTTTGTCATTTCGTATACAGAAGCATTTTTTCAATATTTATAGAATTTGATTAGCGTAAAATGTCATTTATCCTATTTTATATATAATCAGAAGTAATTTGTATAGAAAAGACAATAATAATATACGTATAATTAAAATACACATATAAACAAAAAAATCGTCGAATTTGTTTGCATGGCTGTTTATATCATTTGGCACCAAATCTCACTTTCTGATGCCCGAATTGCGCCAAGCTTTTTTAAAAAGCGTAAGACCCCTATAATAGAAAAGCACCAAATGTTCATTGGATTTGTTTTCATAACTTTTGGCAACAAATCTATGTATATTAACGAATCTATCCCTTTTTGAAGCACGAATTACGCCAAACCTAAAAGCAAAGGATCCTATACTGGAAAAGTACCCAATTTTCTTATGGACAATATCCAAGTGACATAACATGGTGTAAATTATCGCGGATGGATAGCAAATTTGTTTAAATATCTTATCAATTGATGCTAAATAAATGCAGGCATGCATGCACAAAATATTTAATTAATTTTGTATGATAAATAATTTTTAGAAAATTCGTATATACATATTAATTAAAATAAATAATTTACATATTTAAAATAACATAAAAATATGCATGATGGTGCTCTAAAATAGAGAGAAAATTAAAACTTGTTACTGAAAATATCTATAACATAGTACTTTTCAATACCGTGGTTCTTAATGTTATTCACAAGCAGATGGAATTTTTCTCATCCTTAAACGCAAAAGAATAATATAATATAGATCATTGTTATACAAGTCCGAGAGGTAGCCACAATTTAAACCTAACCATTTTATACAAGCTGGTTTTCAAGTTGTAATTGACTTTACTTATGAATCCCGAAAACAGTCGTCGGTTGTCGCAACAGCTGTGTTTGAGGCCATGATAATAAAAAAAATGTCCCATTAAAACGTTAAAAGCATGGCAACCCGGTTACAGATTTACCAATATTTTTAAAACAAAGCACGCTGTCATGTTTTTAGAGGCTTCGACCTCTGAGCGGGGGTTGGCGAGCTTAGCTCGCAGGGGGTAGGCCCCCTAGTCTCTTATAAACTGTTTGACAGAAAATTTTCTCCTGTATGTAACTGATATTCATCCTTATTAATCATTATTGGTAAAAATTATTTCAATTTTTTATTATAAATATGACATTATATACACCTGTTTCCTGTATTTATTCATACTGATGTTCCTTGTATTATTAACAAATGTATTACTGCTGCTGAACTAAGAAATGCTTTTTAACACTTTCCAACCTAGTTGAAAAGTGTTTATGACTTCGGTTTGTCTGCCGTCCAGCCGTCTGTCCGTGCTCTTACTCCCGTAAATATACTCGGATTGCCTTGCAATTTTTATATTGTATTGTCGTTTATCTATAGCACGTTCCCTATTTCAACTGAAGTGTGTAGCTCTTATAGTTTTTTTACAGGGACACTCAAAAAATTCCGTTAGACTACGGTCTATGGGGAAAAATCATTTGCGGTTTATTTTAATGATGTTACACAATTGCAAACACATTGTAATTATTATATATCACTAAGGTGTATTACAAGAAGCTTAATATGGAATAGGGTGTGCATAGCACTTTCAGTTAATTTACAGGGGCAGTCAAAAGAATTCCGTTACATTACGTCTATGGAGAAAAATCGTCTGCGGTTTATTTAAATAATGTTTCACTATTTTAAACGCATTGAAATTTATATTCATCACTAAGGTGCATTACAAGAGACTTACTACAGAATATTGTGTGTATAGTAGTCATCATTCATTTACAGGGACACACAAAAGAATTCTCTACTGTCTGTTAACAATAATTCCTGGAAGTGCGTTTTAAGTTACTGAACGCGATTTTAAAATTAACTCACATTTTGTTTATTACGTGGTGTGTATAAATTCTGTAGATTAAATACAGGGCAGCACAAAAGTTCGCGAACACATTTCCGTTTATTGACAGAAACTCGAGAAGGACAATTTTAAACTGTGCTACGCGTTTCTTAACTGAACTAAAATTTAGCATCCTATGTATTATATATACAAATCTATAGATCCTATACAGGGCTGAATAAAAGTATTGGGATATTGTTCCGAATATTGTATACGTTAGAAATTCCTGAAATTATGTTTTTAAATATGTTATGCGTTTTCCAAATTGTTTACTTAGATGTTATCTTTCAGCTTATTAAACGGTCTGATTTATAAAATTATTTTGGATGCGTTGGAAAGTGTTACATAATCTATGCTTGACGCATGATTTTTCGTTCTTGTTTTGTTACAAATATGGCGATATATTCGCCTGCTTTTTGCTTGAATCATAACCAAATATTAGAAAATGTCCGTTTATTTAGAGTATGACGTCGTGTTGATCCCTTTTTAGCACTTCCCAAGCTAGTTGAAAAGTGCTTATGACTTCGGTTTGTCTGCCGTCTGCCGTCTGGCTGTCTGCCGTCTGTCCGTGCTCTAACTCCCGTAAATATGCTCGGATTGCTCTGCAATTTTTATATGTTATTGTCGTTATCTATAGCATGTTTCCTATTTCAACGGAAGTGTGTAGCACTGATAGTTTTTTTACAGGGACACTCAAAAGAATTCCGTTACATTGCGGTCTATGGGGAAAAATCATTTGCGGTTTATTTAAATAATATTTCACTATTTTAAACGCATTGAAATTTATATATATATCACTAAGGTGCATTAGAAGAAGCTTAATATGGAATAGGGTGTGCATAGCACTTATAGTTACTTTACAGGGACAGTCAAAAGAATTCCGTTACATTACGTCTATGGAGAAAAATTGTCTGCGGTTTATTTAAATAATGTTTCATTATTTTAAACGCATTGAAATTTATATATATTACTAAGGTACATTACAAGAGGCTTACTACAGAATATTGTGTGTATAGCAGTCATCGTTCATTTACAGGGCCACACAAAAGAATTCTCTACTGTCTGTTAACAATAATTCCTGGAAGTGCGTTTTAAGTTACTGAACGCGATTTTAATTTTAACTCGCTTTTTTTCTAATACGTGGTGTGTATAAATTCTGTAGATCCTATACAGGGCAGCACAAAAGTTCGCGAACACTTTTCCGTTTACTGACAGAAACTCCAGAAGGATAACTTTAAACTGTGCTACGCGTTTCCTAACTAAACTAAAATTTAGCATCATACGTAGTATATATACAAATCTATAGATCCTATACAGGGCTGAATAAAAGTATTCGGATATTTTTCCGAATATTGTATCTGTTGGAAATTTCTGAAATTATGTTTTTAAATATGTTATGCGTTTTTCAAATTGTTTACTTAGATGTTATCTTTTAGCTTATTAAACGGTATGTTTTGTAAAATTATTTTGGAAGCGTTGGAAAGTGCTACATAATCTATGCTTGAAGCATGATTTTTCGTTCTTGTTTTTAACTTAAAAAAAATTAATTCAATTTTATTTTGAACGTGGAAATCTTTCAATTGAAAATTAGTTCCTTTAGGACAAATTATTATTACGGTTTTTGAATTGTTGGCAACAATAAAGAAACATAGTTAAATTTTATACGAAAAATGTCGATTGATTCCTAATAAAAATTATGAAATTTTGAATTATTAAGAAAAATATTTGAATAGCGTAAATAAAACATAGCCTATGTTAATTCCTGGATTATAATCCACCTATATTCAATGACATTTAATCATCCATTTTGATCCTGACGTCAGCCAAACAATTTCACTATTTCAAATTTCAAATTTTATTAGAATTAGCACAGAGTAAATATTTTGTGGCAACGCGTACAAAAAGGGGGGGGAAACTCTAGTACATTAACTCGTTCAATGGGATTTGCTGTGTTAAATTAACATTAAGATGTCACACTGGAAATAAATAAGCATTGCGCTGCCGCGCAATACTTAAATAAATTCTCACTGTGTTATTGTTAGAAAGCATTATATTTTATAACAGTACTAGGGGGCCTACCCCCTGCGAGCTACGCTCGCCAACCCCCGCTCAGACTTCGAAGCCTCTAAAAACATGACAGCGTGCTTTGTTTTAAAAATATTGGTAAATCTGTAATTGGGTTGCCATGCTTTTAAAGTTTTAATGGGGCATTTTTGATTACCATGGCCTCATACACAGCTGTTGCGACAACTGACGACTGTTTTTGAGATTGATAAGTAAAATCAATTACAACTTGAAAACTAGCTTGTATAAAATGGTTAGGTTTAAGTTGTGGCTATCTCTCGGACTTTTATAACAACGATCTGTATTCTATTCTTCCTTTGCGTTTAAGGATGAGAAAAATTCCATCTGCTTGTGAATAACATTAAGAACCACGGTATTGAAAAGTACTGTTATAGACATTTTTAGTAACAGGTTTTAATTTTCTCTCTATTTTAGTGCACCATCATGCATATTTTCATGTTATTTTAAATATGTAAATTATTTATTTTAATTAATATGTATATACGAATTTTCTAATAATTATTTATCATACAAAATTAATTAAATATTTTGTGCATGCATGCCCGCATTTATTCGGCATTAATTCATGACATATTTAAACAAATTTGCTATCCGCGATAATTTTCACCTTGTTATGTCACTTGAATATTGTCCATAAGAAAATCGGGAACTTTTCCAGTATAGGATCCTTTGCTTTTAGGTTTGGCGTAATTTGAGCATCGAAAAGGGATAGATTCGTTAATATACATAGATTTGTTGCCAAAAGTTATGAAAACAAACCCAATGAGCTTTTGGTGCTTTTCTATTATAGGGGTCTTGACGCTTTTTTAAAAAGCTTGGCGCAATTCGGGCATCAGAAAGTGAGATTTGGTGCCGAATGACATAAACAGCCATGGAAACAAATTCGACGATTTTTTTGTTTATATGCGTATTTTAATTATACGTATATTATTATTGTTTTTTCTATACAAATTACTTCTGATTACATATAAAATAGGATAAATGACATTTTACGCTAAACAAATTGTATAAATATTTTTTTGCTCCTTTCTTTTGCGTTTACATAAATGACGTCATTTGGACGAATTTATTCAAAATATTTTCAGTTTATAAATTAAATTAAATGCTGACAGACAATTGAATCCTGACGATAGAAATGTGATTTTTTTTTTCAAATTTTCCTGTAAAACATAATTTAATCACAATCTTGGCTTCATTACCGATTGAAATAAAAGATAAATTCAATTTCAATTTGAAAATGACGAATAAAAAGAAATCAATAATCCTTATCGGGATCCTTTTCAATTTTTTTCCCTTTTTTGTCACAAAAAAACTGAGTAATTAGTTGCCATCATTACAGAAATGCCATTAAAATTAGAAAAAAATTAATATCTCGAAAACTAATTCCAATTTCAAAATTCTATTACCAGTTTTGACATCCGCGGATTTTTATGGACAATTGGTATTAATTTCACCATCAAGCGTTTAATATTTTATTAAAAATAGCCCTGAAACATAATCAGTCGTTTAATCAGTCGTTTCATGAAATCGTTTCATAAATTCGTTTCATAAATTCGTTTCATAAAATCGTTTCACAAATTTGTTTCATTAGGATTTTATATATATAGGGTAGATTATTTACAGAAACAACCAATATTAAAACTATGTACATATTTCTAAATTTTACATTACATACATATTTACATTGAAAGAGCATCCTCCCAAACTACATTTTTAGTTTTCACATTCTAGAAAATTCCTTCGGATTCTGAAAACTAATTTTTTCGCCAAATATTGCTCATTTAATTGACTGCACGCTATTTTTAGCACTTTCCAACCTAGTTGAAAAGTGCTTATGACTTCGGTTTGTCTGGCCGTATGGCCGTCTGGCCGTGTTCTAACTCTCGTAAATATGCTCGGATTGCTCTGCAATTTTTATATGTTATTGTCGCCATCTATAGCATGTTCCCTATTTCAACGGAAGTGTGTAGCACTTATAGTTTTTTTACAGGAACACTCAAAAGAATTCCGTTACATTGCGTTCTATGGGGAAAAATCGTTTGCGGTTTATTTAAATAATGTTTCACTAATTTAAACGCATTGAAATTTATATATATCACTAAGGTGCATTAGAAGAAGCTTAATATGGAATAGGGTGTGCATAGCACATATAGTTAATTTACAGGGACAGTCAAAAGAATTCCGTTTCATTACGTCTATGGAGAAAAATCGTCTGCGGTTTACTTAAATAATGTTTCACTATTTTAAACGCACTGAAATTTATATATATCAGTAATGTGCATTACAAGAGGCTTACTACAGAATATTGTGTACATAGCAGTCATCGTCCATTTACAGGGACACACAAAATAATTCTCTACTGTCTGTTAACAATAATTCCTGGAAGTGCGTTTTAAGTTACTGAACGCGATTTTAGTTTTAATTCGCTTTTTGTCTATTAGGTGGTGTGTATAAATTCTGTAGATCCTATACAGGGAAGCACAAAAGTTCGCGAACACATTTCCGTTTATTGACAGAAACTCCAGAAGGATAATTTTAAACTCTGCTACGCGTTTCCTAACTAAACTAAAATTTAGCATCCTACGTAGTATATATACAAATCTATAGATCCTATACAGGGCTGAATAAAAGTATTCGGATATTTTTCCGAATATTGTATCTGTTGGAACTTTCTGAAATTATGTTTTTAAATATGTTATGCGTTTTTCAAATTGTTTACTTAGATGTTATCTTTTAGCTTATTAAACGGTATGTTTTGTAAAATTATTTTGGAAGCGTTGGAAAGTGCTACATAATCTATGCTTGAAGCATGATTTTTCGTTCTTGTTTTTAACTTAAAAAAAATTAAGTCAATTTTATTTTGAACGTGGAAATCTTTCAATAGAAAATTAGTTCCTTTAGGATAAATGATTATTACGGTTTTTGAATTGTTGGCAACAATAAAGAAACATAGTTAAATTTTATACGAAAAATGTCGATTGATTCCTAATAAAAATTATGAAATTTTGAATTATTAAGAAAAATATTTGAATAACGTAAATAAAACATAGCCTATGTTAATTCCTGGATTATAATCCACCTATATTCAATGACATTTAATCATCCATTTTGATCCTGACGTCAGCCAAACAATTTCACTATTTCAAATTTCAAATTTTATTAGAATTAGCACAGAGTAAATATTTTGTGGCAACGCGTACAAAAAGGGGGGGAAAACTCTAGTAAATTAACTCGTTCAATGGGATTTGCTGTGTTAAATTAACATTAAGATGTCACACTGGAAATAAATAAGCATTGCGCTGCCGCGCAATACTTAAATAAATTCTCACTGTGTTATTGTTAGAAAGCATTATATTTTATAACAGTATTATTTACAGAAACAACCAATATTAAAACTATGTACATATTTCTAAATTTTACATTACATACATATTTACATTGAAAGAGCATCCTCCCAAACTACATTTTTAGTTTTCGCATTCTAGAAAATTCCTTCGGATTCTGAAAGCTAATTTTTTCGCCAAATATTGCTCATTTAATTGACTGCACGCTATTTTTAGCACTTTCCAACCTAGTTGAAAAGTGCTTATGACTTCGGTTTGTCTGGCCGTATGGCCGTCTGCCGTCTGGCCGTGTTCTAACTCCCGTAAATATGCTCGGATTGCTCTGCAATTTTTATATGTTATTGGCGCCATCTATAGCATGTTCCCTATTTCAACGGAAGTGTGTAGCACTTATAGTTTTTTTACAGGGACACTCAAAAGAATCCCGTTACATTGCGTTCTATGGGGAAAAATCATTTGCGGTTTATTTAAATAATGTTTCACTAATTTAAACGCATTGAAATTTATATATATCACTAAGGTGCATTAGAAGAAGCTTAATATGGAATAGGGTGTGCATAACACTTATAGTTACTTTACATGGACTGTCAAAAGAATTTCGTTACATTACGTCTATGGAGAAAAATCGTCTGCGGTTTACTTAAATAATGTTTCACTATTTTAAACGCACTGAAATTTATATATATCACTAATGTGCATTACAAGAGGCTTACTACAGAATATTGTGTACATAGCAGTCATCGTCCATTTATAGGGACACACAAAATAATTCTCTACTGTCTGTTAACAATAATTCCTGGAAGTGCGTTTTAAGTTACTGAACGCGATTTTAGTTTTAATTCGCTTTTTGTCTATTAGGTGGTGTGTATAAATTCTGTAGATCCTATACAGGGAAGCACAAAAGTTCGCGAACACATTTCCATTTATTGACAGAAACTCCAGAAGGATAATTTAAAACTCTGCTACGCGTTTCCTAACTAAACTAAAATTTAGCCTCCTACGTAGTATATATACAAATCTATAGATCCTATACAGGGCTGAATAACAGTATTCGGATATTTTTCCGAATATTGTATATGTTGGAAATTCCTGAAATTATGTTTTTAAATATGTTATGTGTTTTCCAAATTGTTTATTTAGATGTTATCTTTTAGCTTATTAAACGGTATGATTTGTAAAATTATTTTGGAAGCGTTGGAAATTGCTACATAATCTATGCTTGACGCATGATTTTTCGTTCTTGTTTTATTTATGCAATGTACGCTGGTATGACTGCAAATTTGTCTTTTTCCCTCTCCAACGTGACTATGGGATCATTTGGAGTGTTCCAGCCTTGTTTCATTGGCTGAATAATATATTTCAGGGTTTTTCACTGAAATCACAAAACTTCTGCAATCTCGTAATTACTGTACGTTATTTAAATGGAATTTCGGCACATACATTTTAATCACACACACACACATATATATATATATATATATATATATATATATGTGTGTGTGTATGAGGGTTATTTGGGAAGTTGGTTCTGGAATGTAATAATTTCCGCACCTATATGTTGAATCGCTGACACGTGTAAATCTAGCTCTAAAGATATTTAACACATGGGCTGATAAGTTCCCGGTCTAATAAAGAAAACACAACTTTTTAACATAATTTTATAACTTTATAACTTTAATAAATAACATAACTTTAATAATAAATAATAATAATTTAATAATAATAATAATAATAATAATAATAATAATAATTTAATAATAAATAACATAATTTTATAACGAAAAAGCTCCAATCAGTGCTCAGAATCCTCCACTCGTTGTTGTTTTTGGTCAAAAGTCAACACGCGTGGCACCCGCTTTGACAACAGCTTTTTCATAAACAAATCTTCATTCAAAATAAAATCTACACGTTCCTTGGATATCTTCAGAGTCTGAGCTATCTCCCCCAACTTCTCTTTACGGTTTCCCGAAACGATTTTGTGGACATTTTTTTGTTTTCCGGAGTAACCACCTATTTTGCGCGGAGCATCACTGGTGTCCGTACGACCGCGTTTAAATTCAGCAAACCAGTCAATAATGGTTGATTTACTTGGTGCAGTGTCCGGATAACGCTTATCAAGCCAAGCTTTTGTTTGAACGGTGTTTTTTCCCCCTAAATAACAATTCTTGAAATTCTTGTTTATCCATTTATTTTTTATCAACAAAGTCGTTCAACTAAAACCACTCTAAAGTTTTATCCTCACGGCGAATCGTCATGACATTTTTTCTGCTACCTTTTAAAGGTTAGTATTTACTAAAAAAAGGGATCGGTTTGGCGATTGCTGCACCATCTGTGTGCCAGACCAGGAACTTATCAGCCGATGTATTAAGACTATAGAAAGTCCCGCCAACTGAAGGATTCGATGAGATCTTGAGTCACACTAGTGGCATGTGGCCTGGCATTGTCGACGTTTCAAAAAAATAATACCATCCCTAAGAAAGCCCAGTCTCTTGTTTTAAAAAGAATGACGCGTTTTTTTCAATGTTACACCGTAAGCAGCGGCATTGACGGTTTTGTTTCTGGATGTCATATTGGGAATCCGCCAATATTACCAATATATATATCCCCCAATATGACAATTTTTCTGACGCAGAAAACAGTCATAGAATTTGGAGTTTGAAGAGGATCCATTTGAACTTTCCCCTTGTCAGCGAGGCGAAGTGCCTTCCATGCATTCAAAAAGCTAATTACAGAACGCATTTCAGAGTCTTAGACATATTTACCTGTTCGCGTTTCACCATAAGAACTTTTTTATTATGACACATTCTACGGCCAATTAGGACGCGATACCGCATAGGTTAGGGTGTCCCGAAGTTCAATGTATTTTTTTTAAGGTGGGTCTCACCCTCTAAAAAGTTTCTTCTACTCCTATTATTAAAATATATGAAGTTAGAGCTCATTTGGAAAATATTAAGAAGTCCCTCAAGGTCACACAAGTTCACTGATTTTTGTAAAAATATGGAATTTTAATCAAAAGTCTAAGTGTTGATCAATTATATATTTTATTTCCATTAATAAATGTTTAGTATCTATTTTAATAACACAACAAAAAATGATAATAAATAAATAAAAAGCATGATTAAATATAAAAACATAATTAAAAGCTGCACACCTGCTAATTTTATATACTTTCTCCGTACATCAGTGATAGTGCTGTTCTTGTATACAATAACATTGTACCATTTTAGAAAAAATTAAGTTTGTCAATAAGACATAAGCAACATACCTTATAAAAGACTAAAGTTTTATATAGCAAACAAGTAGGCTTAATGAGAAATTGAAATAGGAATAATGCAAAAGACCTAAATAATCAAAGAATGTGAAAATCTAATTAAAAGCTGCACACTTGCTAACGTTATATATTTTCACCGTACCTACTAAGAAGCTTTCAATCAGTGATAGTGCTGTTCTTTTATACAATAACATGGTACCCTTTTGAGAGAAATCAAGTTTGCCAATAAGACATAAGCAGCATATCTTAAAAAAAGATTAAAGATTTATATGGCAAACAAACAGGCTTAATGAGAAATCGAAGAAGGAATAATGCAAAAGACCAAGAGAATCAAATTAGCGAAAATCTGGATATCATATTTGACATAAGTCACACTTTAAATCGGAACAGCCTATTAAAAATGAAGTTGATCGGTCGTTTCTCAGATTACAAAAAGAAACTAGGAAAGGTTGTATTGGATCTATGGACATGCTTTCTACACGTCAGAAAAAATCAGATGAACGACAGAAAAAATTTGCAAAGTGATTGAAAGAAGCGGCTTCATCTCAAAATTCCTTTGCTTTATATCAACTGCATCTTTTGCATCAACAATGGATGAGACTAAGACTGAAAGAAAAAACTCTAAAGAAGACTTTGATGATGAATATGCTGCAGGAATTACACAGGAAAAAAAATACATTAGAACCACACAGGTAAAGATGAATGAAGATGAAGGTCTGTCATAACACCAAAAGTTGCTGCTCCTTTTGACAGAAATAATATAACTACAAAAAAAATCAACATTGTTAGTTGCATCTGTCTTGAACATGGCTGCTGGTGGTAATAGTGAAGCAGACTGTTCAAAAAGTACTGTTCATCGTGAATGTCAACACATACGTAATGAAATTGTGAAACAGATAAAAATGGAGTTTAATGCTTCCAAATCAGTAGTTCATTGGAATGGAAAGTTATTACCTGATTTATTATTAAATGAAACAAAAAAGGTAGACCGTTTATGAGTGTTAGTTTCCTCTCTAAAAGATAGCAGTAAAAAAACTCTTGGAATTCCTAAGCTGTTACCTGGTACAGGAGAAGCAGCAGCTAATGCAGTGTTTGAACTTTTACAGACATGAAAATGTGATTCTCAGGTTATTGGTATGTGTTTCGACACAACTTCCTGAAATACAGGTAAGTTCAAAGGAACATATGTTCTTTTTGAATATAAAACTGGAAGAAACCTTTTGCGGTTAACCTATAGACACCATATTTGAAGTGTTACTTTTAGATATATTTAATGTATGTGTTGGGCCTTCAAGTGAACCTGAAATTATTATGTTTAAAAGATTTAGAGAAAATTGGATTGAACTTAACCACCACAATCCAAAATGTCAAAAAACGCGGTTAATATCAGCATCCAATACTTTGAAAACTTTTATTATGAATCAATTTTGGACAGTTGCTAAACACTCTCCTAAAGATGATTACAGAGAACTATTAAATCTTTCCGTTCTTATGATTGGAATTAGATGTGAACAATATTATTTGGAATCCAGGTGCTCTCCACAGAGTTCGATGGGAGACAAAAGCCACTTATTCATTAAAAATTGAACTACTGTTTGATGGAAATGAATCTATAATGCAATTTACACCTCAACAATTTCAAGGCCTTCAAAGGTTCAATCAGTTTGTTGTATGCATGCGTATACATTCAATCATGGTACAGATGTCAGTCTATTGTAAATGCACCAGTGTACGACATTTTACTGATACAAAGATTGCATTAATACGATGATATACAACTACGAAAAAGAGAGCTAAAGATGATTCTATGTCACTCGTAGTATTTAAGTGAAGAAATTACCACTCTCTGTTTGCTTTCAAAACTTTGGAGTGCCAAGGAGAAATATATGTTAATAAAATCAGTGAAAAAAGAATTTGTACTTAATTAAGAAACTTCCTTTAAAATTTGATGACTTAAATATCTCTCACAGCTTCTTTCATACTGCACAAATAGACGACAGCTTCCTAAGCATGTCTGTTGAGAAATGGCCAGAAACACAATCTTTTAAAGAAGCTGAAGAAATTGTTAAACATTTGTCGTGTGTTAATGATTGTACTAAGCGAGACATAGCATTAATCGAAAATTTTAATGATGCAACAAAAGATGAACAAAAACAGCATTTATTGCAGGTTGTTGACATGCATAGAAAGAACTTCGAATAGTGCAACCGTAAGATCTTCAAGATATCTAAAAGTGATTAATTATGTTATTTATATAACGTTATGCAAGATTTTCCTATTTATTATCTTGTTAAATTTGACAGGTGAATTTTGCTGTAAAACGCTCTTTTTACATCGCATTTTGCAATTTTGAATAACGTTCATTTTTAGTCATTTTCTTCGTATTTTTTCTTATATTTTCTATACTAAATATTACCGATGGAGCGCATTCTTTTAGAAACAACATATTTAATTAATATAACTTCAAAAATATATATATCTTTAAAAAATAATAGTTTGGTAAGCAACTGTAAAATATTATGGAATTAAAACTTTTTTTTAAACTTTTTGGAGACCTTCAGGGACCTCTAAATATTTTTTTTCAGCTGAAATTTTACAAGAGATCTTGAGTACCCCAAAAGAAACTTTTTAAGGGGTGAGAGTCCAAATATTTAATTTTTTTTTTTTTTGGGACACCCTAGCACAGGTAGATTAGCGTATATGTAGGGTGCAGAAATTATTACAATCCGGAACTTACTTCCCTCGTACATATATATATATATATATATATATATATATATATATATATATATATATATATATATATATATATATATATATATATATATATTGTTAAAAGACAACACAGAACCATCATACACAAATGGGGGAATAAAAATCTAAAATTGAAGTTTTGAAAATGAATGTAAATAAAAGAAGGAAAAGTTTGAATCGAGAACGATTTCCTCATAAAAGTGCCAGAAAAATCAGGCATGATTTGCAAATTTACATATCTTGCCAAAAAGTATTTACAAATTGAGTAGATGAAGTAAATATGAAATGAATGACTCACACATATCCAAGCTCCATGAGTTAAACCAAGTCATCACAAGAGCTTAAATATTTTGATAAAACCAGAAATATGGAACAGTGCTGCCATCTAGTAACAGTTCAAAAATGGAAAATAAGAATTATAAATGACAGTTTGATAAATCTTACAATTTAAATTATGTACCTAAATTAAGTTAATAAATTAAGAAAATTGATGTATAAATGAAAAGTTAGAAGAATATTTTAATTAACTGAATGATTAGAAAATTATGTATAAAATATAATAAAAGAAAATTATATAAATGAATTAATTATTTGCTACTGCAGAATAATATTATATATATTTAAAAATATGTATAATAATATTAATTAATGGGGGTGAAGGAAACAATTAAATACGACAGATATATTTATATTAAAGTAAGATGATTGATAAAGTGATAAAGATATGACATTGTCCCACACAAATCAAAGAAGTTAAATAAATATTAATAAATGAAATTAAAACGGCATATAATGTAAATGATATGAAACGAATTCTGTTAAAAAATAGAAGTGTGTTAAATCAACTAGAAAATGAATGCAGTTTGAATCAATAATCATCTCTATATTTTTCTAATAAATTAACCATTGCGCATTAATTATCTATACAACACTGCCACCCCTCCATACTCTAACATCTACACTCCCAGCCGTCTTACTTTAATTATATATATATATGATTTTTGTCATGCGACAATACTCGCATTTATGAACCTATTCAGATGTGACTAAGCATGTGTATAAGATTTAACAAGGTCTTGAACGAATTTGTTGACCAGCTTCACCCGCCATCTTGTTTTAAAATGTTAACGATTTTAAATTTGAAAAGATGTAGAGTAATTCCGGATGAGATGCCGCATATTTTTTTTTTATTTGTGTATAAAATCCCACAGTGCACATAAACTAAAAAAAATATCATGATGTGCTATTTAATGTTAAGTATACAACATCTGTACTGAGACAAAAAAAAATATAAAAAAATAATTAATATACATATTATTTTAATTTCTAAAACATTACACTGCAGCGCGTCACCCGTACATTCAGGGTAAGACGCCGCAATTGTGTGGGAGTTATGCCGCGCTGGTCATAAGAACAGAATGAAATTATAATTAAAAATCAAACAAATATTCATATCTGGACTATAATGAACTATGTAAGAAAAAAAAGAAAGTAAATGAGTGCAATGAAACGTACTAGTTTGGTTCAAATCAATATTATTCTGCCTATTCTGTTCACTACAAAAATTATATAATTATTTTTTAAAGATTGGGTTTTAATTGTTATTTCAGCTATAGCTTAACATCAGTGTATTAGAGAGGGAACAGAAAAAGTAAAATAATGTTTACATTATTTTATTTGTTAATAGACCTGTTTTTTCAACCGCCATCTACACAAAAAGTGTCGAAAATAGTACAGTCTTCATGTAACCACATTTGACATATGATGCAACGAAGCCAGTCAAACTTCTTCTTATTAGTTTTGGAGTAGGTTTCTACACATTCTTTGCAAACAACGTCTGCATCACATGTGTGATCCAACTTTTCATTTTTATCATCTTGCCTTGCATCATTCTTCGCCTTCTTACTTTTTATTTTTTCCTTTTTCTCCTTAGTTGCAGTAAACTTTATACTGTTTGAACATTCATCAATGTCTGATGAACTGAATTTTATCAATCGTGGCACACCGTACAAAATAAACTGCGGCATGTATACCGGATCGCAGTGCGACATGTATCCCATTTTGTACGGCACAGATGTAGCACATCACAGTTGCCTGCCCTAGCAAAGGAAAATGGCGCAACCATGCACACAGTACTCTATATAGACGCTATACTTAGTTTTGACTTCAAAATCATGCATGCATTTAGTAATTAGCGTATAAAAAGTATTTAAGCATAACGTGTTTAAAAGTTTGGATAGTGAAATAATGCGCTTACCTAAAAATAAGGATTGTACAGCTACAAGTAAACATCGAAATGGCATTCACACTATAAACTGGTTAAAGTAATTTCATTGCGCGCCTATACTGTGTGTCTTATTGTCGGCATCTATCCTGGATGTGGCATTCTCTCTCGAGTTACTCTACAAAAAAATTAAAAGTCCAAATGTTTTTCACTAAGTATTCGTCCTTGATACAAATATTCTGGAGCATGTTTTGTTTCGCTACTATTTTAAAAAATGGCTTAAATATAGCAGCTTGAATTTACAGGATGGACTGACGTTTTGAAACAAGAGAGCATATTAAAAATAAGGGATTCACTCATAAGCGGGTTTAATTTATGAGCTTTATTGAACGTGGTTTCTCGCTAATTTTCCTTTTCTAGTTGTAACAATTGTTCCATTTCTCATACGTTTAAAACTACATAGTCAGATCCGCCAGCATCAAATTCTCGCCCAGCTGAACGATGTTTAATCAAATTTTACCAGATTTGGTGACAAGAATAGGTTGCCATTGATGAAGCCAACGGATTAATTTTTTTTAATTTCCATTTAAATTTAATATACGGAAACTGAGCATCTTCTATAATCGGGTTCCATGCATTTAAGCTTCGTGTGTTTGAGTAAAATTAACTAAATTATTAAAAGCAGAAATAGGGAAGCTGATGCATGCTGTCCTCGCGGTACAGGTCGGAAACACTTTTTTTTTTCGAAAGATTGCTAGAATATGTCTCTTACAGTTATGCATTAACTAATACATTTAAATGATATTTTTAAGTAGGAAGTAATTTAGATAAACTGAAATAAACTAAACTTTTATACTGAATATTTTCGTTGAGATATTTAATCTATTACAATTTTTTTCCTTTAACTGTATCAGTCCTTATCTTAATAACTTAATTCATTTGGACGAATTAGAAAAAAAAAATATTAAAATGCATAAAGACTAAATCTAAAACTATTTTAAATATCTAACAGTAAAAATACTATTTCATTTATTTCTAAAATATCACTAGTATTAACAGATTTTAGATAATCTAAATAAGAAATATATTTGCCTTAGAGCTATTCACAATTGTCGTAGTTTAAGTTGCTTTAACTTTGTCATCTTATTTTCTACTCTTTCACACTTTAACCACAATTTGGCTATTTGTTTCCCTTAACCATATGTTAGTGTTTATGAACATTATCTCCATATTTTTTTCTTAACGAAGTTACTTTAGTTTATTATCTTTAGAGGAAAATTTTCAAACTACATTAGTGGTTTTAAAAATATCTTTCGACATCTACAAAGTACTTTTTTTTTCTTTTGTGTGGATAAGATTTTTTGTGTAAGGTACCAAAATAATGGCATTTTAAATTCCATTCAAGGTAAAAGAGTTAGTTTGTAAAATGCTTTGCTAAATTCAATTTGCTTTTCGAAAATATGTAACAATTAATTGGAGATTTGGCTAGGTTCTGTTTTAAAATGAACAATAGACCATTTTCTTGTCTACCTGACTATATTTTATGAATCATTCTTATTACACATTAATGTAAACTGTGGGAATTTACTATATATATATATATATATATATATATATATATATATATATATATATATATATATAATGCAAATGAGGATTTCGTTCCAGCCGCTTAAAACTTGAGTTCTGCTGAATGGATTATGGTGCGACTTGCACTGTTAGTTACATAATTTTTCAGGGAGGGTTTTCAAATAAAACATATCTTCTAGGTTATTTAGTTAAATAACTAAAAGAGAAAGTTCTGTAATCAGATGAACCCGATTATGAAAGATTAGTCTTTAAAAAAAATTTGTTGAATGGATTTCAACGGAACTTGCACTGTTAATTACATAACTTTTCAGGAAAGATTTAAGTACGTATCCTATCGTTCTAAGTTGCTTAGCTACAGAATTATGGCATATAGTTCGCAGATAAACCCGATTAGGAAATATTAGCTTTTTTAAATAATTCTGCTGAGTGGATTTTGATGACGTGCACTGTTAGTTAGATAATTTTCCAGGGAAGGTTTTCACATACCGTTTTACGTTGCTTAGTTATATAATTATGGGGGAGCGTTCTATAATGAGGCGAGCCTGATTATGAACAATTAGACTTTTCTAAAAGTTTTACTACACGGATTTTGATAAGAGTTAGTTAGATAATTGTTAGTTATATAATTTTTCAGGGATTGTTTTAATATATTGCATACTGTTCTATCGTTCTTTACCAAATCCTACTATAAATGATCAAGTAAAAGAATTGGTCATTAACAGCCCAAATTTTATCTGACACATTAAAAAATATAATACAGCAATGGCGTCCGTATCGTTTTCAGCAATGCGTAAGGACATTCCAGGTAAAATGTAAATATTGCTTTAAAACACAACATCAGATTCATATATTTCGTTTGATTCAAGGTTATTCGCTTGAAAAATCGACCAGCGTAGCTGGTAAAGCCTACTAGTATAAGGATAAAATATTTCCTTTCCCGGAAGGGCACTTATGAATACGTATCTTTACAATGCAAATGAAGCAGATTTAGCACAGTGTTTATCTAAATGTTTTGTTTAAATAAACTGAACTTTTTAAACTAAAATGTTTTTTTAGACCGAAAATCAAATCATATTACTGAATTCTTACATATGCTGTGAAATATTTTAGTCCTCCAGTAACTTATTTTATCAAATTGGAAAAACATACATATCTAACGTTATTTTAATTATTTTTACACTGCAAATATCTTCATTTATTCTGAAAATATTAATAGCATTCACCTGATACACAATTTAAGAAGAAAATATATTTGACTAAGGACTATTCAAACTTCCTTTTTTTAAAAAGTTAGTTTAACTTTATAACCATATCTTCTATTCTTTCACACTTTAACCATAATTTGACTATTTATTATACTTAACCGCATGTTAATATTTATCAACATTATCGTCTTTTCTTTTCCTTAACTAAGTTTCTTTAGTTCATTATCTTTATGAAAATTTCTTTCAAATTAAATTAATGATTTGAAAATAGCCTTAGATATTCTCAAAAGTAATTTAATTTTTTTCCTTTATGTGGATAAGGATCTATTGTGTAAGATAACAAAAAATGTAAATTCCACTCAAGAGAAAGTAATATATTTTTTAATGTTTTGTTGAATTTTGTATGCTTTTTAAAAATACGTTGCATTTAATTATATATTTCCCTAGGCACATTTAAAAAATATATAAATTAATTATCTCTTTGACTGTATTTTATGAGGTGCTATATTTTTACAATGTAAATCGCGTGAACCTATCTTATACTTTTATACAAGCAATTCTTGTATATTTGTTTATTTATATATTTTGGGTTCTCGAAAACGGCTCTAACGATTTTCATGAAAACGGCGGATTAGTGGTTTCAAGAACTAGAAATCGATCTGTTCTAGTGTCATACCTAGGAAAATCGCCTTCACATGCTACCTCTTCGTACATGGGAACATATTGCAGAAAGCATATAAAGGGCAGAAGAACTGCCAAAAATTCAAATAACGTGCAAAAACATTGCAAACAGCTTGTGGTATGCAAAATAAAACAATTTATGTTGTTATTCCCGCTCTTCGCACATTTAAAATGGTAATTTTACGTGACCGGTTCCATAGCCAAGATTGACATCAAAACAAACAAAAATGTATAATTTTAACTGTATGAGAGTTACAAAAATGGTTACAAAAATGAACTCAATTTTTCATCACACCTACGCCAATTGGTTTCAATCCGACTACGAAACTTTCTCCAAGCAGAGAATTGAAGAAGGTATATAAAGTATACAAAAATTGACATAAACTGAAATTCAATATTGCATATTAAACGAGAATTTTTTTGTAATATGTATAGATATATATATACATATGGTAAAAAACGCATGCTAAGAAATACCTAGAGACTATAATATGGTTTATTAAATAATATATCGTAAAGGACGACAATTTACAGATCATGTTTATATACAAGGACAAAGATTGCGTCTTGAAAACAATTAGCTATGCCGGCTGATTCTATTCTGTGTCATTTCAGCTCCGTGTCTTTCTCTAGTCTCCTGGAACTTTGTCTACTTGTACAAGTAGTTACCAGACGCATCAAAAAAAGGAATCGAAAGTCATAGTGCTCTAATGTACGAAGAAGACCAGAAAGCTTTGTGAAAGATTTTCTACACGTTCTTCCAGACTGATGAATCGGCTGGCCTCAGTCGAACACAGGCAAGAACTACTAAAATTAAGGATTGATAATCTGAAAAGATAACAGAAACAACTAGCAACGAAAAGGGTTTTTTTTAAACAAAATATGTATAATATCTATTATAAATGTTTTCTTTTTCCTTAGACAGTTTGTTATCTAATCATCTAATCAGTATTCACCTAGCACAACAATCATTTTCAATAAAACAACAAAATAAACACTTTTTACGTCTTAAGAGTCAAAAGTTCGTATATAAAAAGCATAAAATTCGTCGTTATGGCTTTACCGTTGAAAAAATCTTGTATCTTCTTTTTCGTCACATTTCATAATCAAATCATCTCATTTTTGAGGTATCGCAGATTCTTCGGAATTGAAAAAATTGTCAGGATCGAGATACAGTTTGTCAAAATCGGTATAAATGTGAAAGAAGTTCATAGTCGAGGAAAATTGTCAGCCCAGTAAATGCGTCATAATCAGGATATTGTCTATATCTGGAAAATTCGATCTTTTTTACGTAACTTTAAGCTTCATCTGGTAAGGGTTTTCATGTAATCGGCACAAGTGCTAGTGACTATTAGGCCTTTTGTAAATCTACTTTTGCATGCGTAGGTGTCGTTAATTTTTACTTTTATGACTTCATAAGGGCCTAAATATTTTGGTTTGTACCTGGAATAGTTGGACCTGGACCTTGTCGTGTATATTTGATGGCAACTATATCATTAACTTTAAACTTGTTAGCATTTTAGCATCTCAAATTATGTTATACAGTTCTTACTTTTGAACTTTACAACATGTAGTCCCCTTGCAACTTAATATATTTAAGACACACTCTTGTCTGCGAATTCTTTGGTGCAGTACTGTACGAGGGTGGTTCGAAAAGTTCTCGGCTTGACAAAAAAATACAAGAGTTTTGACAATATTTCATTTTAATTTTCAACTTGCAACACAATATATTTCAAAAGACTCTTGAGAAATGTTCATACTTTGGCGTTTTTGGTCGACGTTTAACAAACGCTGCACGCATCGAGCGGAAAGCTTTTACATACCCAAAACATCGTGTAAAATGTGATGGACACGGTCTATCGAGATGTTTGCTTTTGTCAGCAAGTTCGCGTATCTTCAATCGGCGATCATTCAATATGGCATTGTGAATTTTTGAATTTCATTTCTGAATTTCGTCGGTCGTAGCGGTTTTTGGGCGTCCTGAGGGTTCATCATCGTGAATTGATTTTCTACCATGTTTAAATTTAACAGCCCACTTTTTTATTGTTGAATATGAAGGACAAGAATCCTTTAAGCTGGAATGTAACTCTTTTTGTATGTCCGTGGCGGTTAAATCTTTTTAACGAAGTAATTTATGACAGCTCGAACTTCAATTTTTCTATTTTTAGAAACTCGTTTACTTTAATTTATCGCCCAGCAATAACCAATAAACTCACGCGTCTGAAACTCGGCAGCATGTCATCTAAAGGATCATACTTTACAAACATCATTGTCATTTGATCATACTTGTTCTATCTCTGTGTCAGGCCGAGAGCTTATCAAACTACCCTCGTATATATATAAACACGATTTAATTAAAGGGGGTAGGTTTTTTTAATTTTTGGGGTGATTTATAATTCAAATCTCTCAAATCATTTTCTTTATTAAATCATATTATATTAGGTACGCTCTCAAATATCTGCACTGTCTGGGACCAAGGACTTTGCAGCTTACTTAACTGTGCGCATTTTTTATCGTTAGTGAAGATGAAGGCCAAAAATCATGAATTGAAATTTTTGCTGACTAAACATCACTAAAGAAAATATTCTTATACCTATGGAGCAAAGAAAATTTGAAAATTTCGTAACCATTAAAAAGGTTTGTGGCAGATTGCTTAGTTATCGATTGAATTTCATGGGTTTCTGTCTGTGATCGAACTACACGCTTAAACACTGAAATATTCAAAATCAAAAAGTCTGCTGTAAATAGTGAAATATTTGGCGATTTATTTCGGCTATTAACCCCTGGCATGAGTCTAATATAAAAGTATCGCTAAATATATATATATATTTGAACAATTGGTACTTTTTATATAAAAATGGTTTTTTGGTGTTGTTATTGGGTAACTAAAAATATACTAAATGTAAAAATATTTTAGAGTTTTTAATTAAAAGTAGTTTTTACCTAACTTCTGTACACCGGAAAGCCCGGGTTGGGTCTCCTGGTATTAATAAAAAAAAAAGGTTTGTCTGTGAGTCTGCCTATCTATGTGCAATCACTTTGTGATGGAAAAGGCCTATGATTATTACATTTTGCACAGTGCTTTATTATTACATTTTAGAGTAAATTGTGGAGGACAAATATTTGCTTTTATTGAGCAATATGAAATTTAACAGGCAGGTACCACAAGTAAAATTATAAGAACTAAAAAAAAATAGAATTACAGATATCGTTTTTCACTGTCTCCGTTGTTAAATCTTACATTGATTTAATATTTACAATAGAAAGAAAAATTGCTTTCAAATAAAGTTTGTTTCTAAATTGTAACATAATTTTCCGATATTTGGTGTCAGATTTTTTTTTAATTTTAAATAATTTTCAAGTATGTATTTTTGTATTTTAATTTTGATAAATATTAAACTGCAGAGGTTATTAAACTGCCAAAACTATCATTATCTATTTTGTTTATTTTCATCACGCTGTGATATTGATAACATTTAAAAATTTCTTAAGTTGTTTTAACTTTCTTATCGTATCTTGTATTCTTTCACACTTCAACCATAATTTGACTATTCATTTTACTGAACCATATGCTAATGTTTAAGAACATCATTTTCTAATACCTTTTCTTAGCTAAATTAGTTTATTATCTTTACGAAAAATTCTTTAAATTTATTCTGTTCATATGGATAAGTGTCTTTTGTGTTGGGAATCTTGTGTGCATCATAAATTCCATTCAAGCTAAAAGGGTTATTTTACAAAATGCTTTGTTAAATTATCTATTCTTTTCAAAAAATATGTTATAATTAATAGGAAATCTCTGTAGGCACAGTTTAAAAAAGAATTTCCGGTCAGTTTATTGTCTGTTTGGCTGTATTTTATAAGACGCTATATCTTTACAATGTAAATTTCTTGAATCTACATTAAAAGAGAGGAAGATTTCTGCCTGTATGTCAGTCCGTCTGTGTACAGTCTCATCCTGTGATAGAAAGGACAATGCTACTAAACTTCCCAAAAAGAGACTGAAAATACCCATGATGGGTTGAAAATACTTAGAGAAGATTTTTTTTTTAAATTCAAAAGTCGGATTTTTTTAATCAACTTTGGCGGGATTTTTTATTGTATTTTTGCGCTAGTTAGCATCTTTTACTTTATTTATCTTCGTGTCTAAATATTGTATAAATTTAATATTTACTAATAGAACAAAAAATTGCTTTCAAATAAAGTTCGTTTCTAAATTTTAAATTAACTTACCTATTTTTAAGATTTTAATAAAAATTAAATAAACAGCTGCAAACGATCATCGTCCATTTTGTTTATTTTCACTACGATGTGACATTGATAACATTCAAAGTTTTCTTATTTTTAAGTTATTTTATATTACATTCTATTCTTTCTCATTTATTTATTTATTTTTTTACTATTTATTTTGTCTAACCGTATGCTAATGTTTATAAACATTATCTTCTCTATTTATCTTAACTAAGTTACTTTAGTTTATCATCGTTATGAAAAATTCTTTCAAACTGCATTAGTGGTTTGAAAAATAACTTTCGACATCTCCAAAGTAGTTTAAAAGTTTTCTTTTATACGGATAAAGATCTTTTGTGTAAGGTAATTATAATGGCATAATAATGGCATTTTAAATTCTATTCAAAATAAATGAGTTATTTTGCGATATCTTTTCTTAACTTTTCATGGTTTTTGAAAATATGTTATAATTAATAGGATGTCTGTAAACACAATTTTAAGAATATATTTAAATCCGTTAATTATCTCACTGACTATATTTTATGAGGAGTTATGTTTTAATAAAATTTTCTGGAATATTATTATACAAAAATTTGCTTCCATTATCGGCACTTATGACATCACGACAGTGTGAGCGAACTGTATCTGTCATGATGTTTATAATCATGTACTTTGTGTTCAACCTATATGTATAAGTTAATTTCTTTCTCATTTAAAATGGATGCTTTTTAGTAACACAAAAAATATTTGCTACAAACATAATTTTATTCGTTGTGTTGTATAATTTTTACTTGCCTTAGTCCAAATGCTTTTTCTGTAAGCCAGTTACGAACACTTTCTAAAAAAGAATGGCAGATAGCTTTTTCAAATTGTAAATGAAGGTTGAAAATATATCCTTTATTTATTAGAATACCTTTTCATTTATTTTTAAAAATAAAAGAATTTAAAAATTAACTAGTTAAACATTTAGGTAATCATAGAAAAAAATCATAATCATCTTCTGTAACATTATAATTACACAGTTTTAACAAAACAAAATAGTTAACCAAACCTGAAAACTCTTTACCATTTATAAATATTGTAAAACATGTACCTAAAGCTGTAAAAAATACATTCTGAGATAAACGAAAAAAAAAGGATTTATACACACATAATTATAAAGTAGAATGTTAATTAAAACCCGTCCTGAATCATAATCATTTTGATTAGACATTTATTTATTTATTATTTTGTTTATGTTTATGACTTTTTCACTAAATTTAACGAATTCAAACAACTTGTTGGGACAGATATAAGCTTCACGCACTCGATTGAGATTAATATTTTATTTAAAAGAGACAGACTATATAATGAACCTTGAAGTTATAACTATCATTGTATATCGCACACATTGCACTTCTAAATCTCATTCGGTTAATAGTTTAAATTGTTAAAACTTTCAATTTCATTATATTTACCTTAGCTTTCCCTTTTCCTACAGCACTTTTTATATAATCATTTATAAAAATTATACTTTTATGTACAGTGGTGGCCAAAAGTGTGGACATTTTTGGAAAGTTTCATGTTTTTCAACTTTGTGTGCTTCTAGAATATATTAATTTTCACTTAAATACAAACGTTTATATATCAAATTGAAGGGAATTTAATGTAAAATTTAATAATAAAAACAGTATTACAATATCTGTATTACAAAAAAACTAATGCAACTAATAGTAAAATCTATCTTAGATTTGCATTTTTTAAAGTGATACTTACACAATCAATACTTAGTAGGATAACCCTTATTTTTTAAGACAGCTTCACAGCATCTTTTCATCGAGTGAACGAGTGTTTGGAGTTCTTCTTTCGTAATCACATGGTGCAAAGAATCAATTATAGCTTCAATAAGTTGTCTTTTATTGGATGGACGTTTTTTTCGTACAAGAATTTTCAAACGTTGCTACAAATTTTCAATTGGATTGAGATCAGGGCTGTTTCCTGGCCATGGTAATATATCTTATACCTTTATTTTTAAACCATGCTTTGCATACTTTTGCTGTGTGGCATGGAGCTGAATCCTGCTGAAAAATAAATGGTGCGTTGTTCGGGAAGAGATCCCTGATGGAAGGTATCGATTTTGTTCCAGGACAGTTTCGATGTATTTTTTGGCATTCAGGATGCCATCAATCACTTGAATTCGGCCCACACCATTTGCAGATATACATGCCCAAATCATGACATTTGTTGGCTTTTTTGTAGTTGCTTCAAGGCAATCAGGATGAAGTGCTTCTCCTACTCTACGTCTCATGTATTTTCTACCATCACTACCAAAGAGCGATATTTTACTCTCATCGCTCCAGATTACTTGCTTCCATTGATTTTCTGACCATTTAATGTGTTCTTTTGCCCACTTAACTCGTTTTTCGCGTTGCTTTTGATTTAAATATTGTTTTTTTCCTTGGAATTCTAGCTTGTAGTCCAAATCCTGATAACCTTCTTCTTATTGTTCTTGAACTTACTGCAATACCCGCTGCATTCATTTCACATCTAATGGCATCTGATGAAATTTTTCTATCTTGAAGGCATAGCCGTTTCATTTTTCTATCGGCAGTAGCACTTGTGCATTTTTTTCGGCCTGATTTGGCCTTATTTTCCCCTTATTTCGTTTTTTCATAACGTAAACAGAACTTTCGTACACCAGAACAAGTCACTGAACCACCAACATGTCTTGCAATTTCAGCATAAGAGAGGCCATTTTCTCTCAATATGACAATTCGGCTTCTTTTTGTAGTTCTTCTTGTTGATGACATTGTTTAAAATTAGTTTAATTAAAAAAAAGGACTTTAAATGTTCAAAAACAGCAATACTCTATTTAATTGTACTAGTATGCATCATTTCGCAAAATATTTCCACAATAATAACTCTTTTACCATCCAAATAACCTATAGTTACAGACATTTGACTGGTCCTCAGAACAGTGTTTGTAATTGGCTAGTACGCTTTTATTACAAAACACGTCCTTATTCAAAACGATTTGTGTTTGTTTGTTCTACTAAAATGAGCGTAACTTCTTTTGTAATACAGATATTGTAATACTGTTTTCATTATTAAATTTTGCATTAAATTACCTTCACTTTGATATATAAGCGTTTGTATTTAAGTGAAAATTAATATATTCTACAAGCACACAAAGTTGAAAAATATGAAACTTTCAAAAAATGTCCAAACTTTTGGCCACCACTGTATATTCACGTTGCATGAGAGATGAAAAATGCTTATCAGGATGAAGGTCTTCCAACTTTCAAATATCTTACAAAGTATACAGATTATTCTTTTACATTGTTCTAAATTATGTGTTTAACAAAATATCCGAAAAGAAATCAATATATCAAAATACATTTTCTATGATTGTAAAATTTCATAAAACGTTTTTGATGAATTTTTGTTTATTTTTCTCAAAAACAAGTTAAACAAAAAAAAAAATCTTTAAGATAAATTGCCAGAAATTCTAAATCCTTTTGTTGATGTTTTACAATTTTTCTAAGCAAACTCCGTATTTTTCTTTTTTTTTTTTCACCGTGCTCCCTGTATATTAAGTATTAAGAAGCTTACATTTGAAAGAGGAAAAATGTAAATTTTAAAATTTCGAACATTTTCTTAGCTTTAGCGATCTAAATTGTGGTTAAGATTAAAACAAAAATTCTATTTTATTAATTTTAATGTAACAAATGTATACACAGAGCTACACTCTTGCTATTTTACAGGAATTCACAGCTTTTTCCTACGTTTTAAGTATGATTTAATTGCACTAATCCTATGACAAAAATTCCTCCTTTTACAGTAAAATCGCGACATATCGAGTAACTATTTGCTACTTGGCTGTTTTGTTTATTTTTCTATTTGCACATTTATCCTTCGCTACGAGCGTGAAGTGCATTTCGTTTAATCTTTGTACATCACTGTATTAATATCGCAATTTTTTTCTTATTTAAACGCTCAAAGTTCGGATTAAAAAGGGCAAAAAAAATTGTTCTAAATTACTGGTGTTGAAATTTGCGGATTTTGTTCCTCTTTGTAAAATTTTATTTTTATTCCTTTTAATAAATTTCATATGAAGTTCAATAATTTTTTGAAATGCAGCAGTAAATGGCAGAACAATTTTCGTGTCGAATACTCTGTTGGAAAATTAGTCTTTAACAAATTTATTTTTGTTGAAAGTGAGAATAGATTACCTAAAAGAAATTTACACTTGTTCTAAATAAGAAAATGACCAAAATTATATTTTTTTTTCACTGTCTACTTTGTGTCTGAGCATCCAAAGTTTATATTATCACAAAACATTATTAGATAAATATTAAGAATATTTTTTTTATTACTTAAATACTGTATTAAATGTTTTTTTTAATTCAACATTATTTGTTATTAATAATTTACTTCAAATCTATTTTACGTACAAAATATATTTTGTATCTATTTAAAAATAATTTATGCATGAGAATGTAAAAATAAGTTAGTTTTTGTTTTAAGTCTAAAGTAGAAAACGGTTATACTGTTAAAGAAATTAATCATAAAGTAACATTGCATTACCCCATATATGTTTTCTATGACATCTTGTAGAAATATCATTTGTCTGTCGTCCTTACAACCTAATCAGTTTCCTAATAAAACATGTATGGTACTATTTTTCCGTTTCTTGCATACTGCTAACTTTTGCCAATAATCTGAAAAATTATCTTTTCTTATCACGTTCTACCAAAAAATTGATGTCACTATAAACTTTTTTCATTTCAACAAACATTATTCGTTTTATTTTGGACATTCTCCCCCATCAGACTTTGATATGTGGTTTTATAGTTTAAAGAGGTGCAATACTCGAAATTTTATTTCTTCTAAAAATTCTGTAAATTTTTTTTTATCAAATGTGGCTTTTTATTGTAAGAATATTTATATACAAAAAAATTTTGACAAGTTTAAAATTTTATTATAATTAATTTAAAATTTCTGTTATTAATCACATTTAATTCTTTTTGTTGGGAATATATCAGAAATATAATCTCAGTTAATTGATTTCAGTGACAGCTTATTACTTCATTTAAAAACTCATCACGATAAAAAGTGTTTAACCCAATTTCAAAGAGGAAGTGAAATCTATGATGCAACTAAAGCTATTTCCAAACTCATGAATGTGTACAAGGAAGTAGGAAATAAAAATACGTATGAATGACGTACGCTTAAATTTACGTCATTTCAGACGAATCAAAGAACTGGAAAATGACATCACATAAAAAGGACTAAAAACTCCTTCTTTCTACTATATAGAACTTCAATAGATTCTTTTTCTCGCGCGTTGGAAACGAACATGTAATTTCGTTCTCCCTTAAAATTCAGTTAAAGATAACACAATGATTAAATTAAACTAATGTAACTGTAAATGTAACTAAAAGATAATTAAATACTTTAAACTTAATAAAGATTTATGTATTATTTAATAATAATAATTTTCTATATTCCACATATTGATAAAACTATAGTGTGTGCCGTATACCATCGGATATCATATTCTTTTGGATACTCCGTGTTCATTATGGATTAATTAAAAGGATAACCTTAAGGACCTGGCATGCAGGACAATGAGGATGAATGCTGAAAAAAGGAGGTAAGCAAATTATCTTACCTATGTTTCGTAAATGTACAATTGTTTATCTATATACCCTAATTGCTTTATAGCGCGCAAATGCTACTTTCTACCTTCAAAATTAACTAACAAGATTATGAGTACAGAGATATTCTAAAGTATGTAAAGGGTAAAAATAAAATAAAAAATAGTGTCCTTGAATCCTTGAATACTTAAAAGAAAAGAAATTAATTTCAAAATATTCTGAAATAGAAAAATGGCAACCTTCAAAGAAGGTAGTATAATTGAAAAATTAAATTCCAGTAACCATGCAAACTGGAAATTCAAGGTGGAGATGCTCTTGATAAGAGAAGAGCTCTTTGAAGTCGTCACAGACGACCCACCTAATCCAATGACGCCCGATTGGTTGAAGAAAGACAAAAGGGCAAGGTCTCTTATAAATTTAAGTATTGAGGATAACCAAATTATCCATATTAAGCATTTACAAAATGCACGGGACACATGGAACAAGCTAAAAAACATCCATGAGAGATCAAATCTCTCCAGCAAACTATTTCTCCTTAGGAGACTTTACGGAACAAAATTATCAGAAGGAGGCAACATGATCACGCATATAACCAAAATATTAGAAATTATTGATAAGTTATCAGCCATAGGCGAAGAAATTAAAACAAATCATATTTCAGCATTATTGCTCTGCTCTTTGCCACCTTCTTACGATACCCTCATAACCGCATTAGAAACCAGGCAGGAAGACGAATTAACTCCTGAATTCATCAAGAGTAAATTGACTGATGAATTCAATAAAAGAAATGAGCATTCCAATACGAGTGATAATTCAAATAAAGCCTTTAGAGCTGAAAGAAAAATTAAAACCACAGGTTTTAAAAAAGGAAGAAAATACTGCACGAACTGTCGTATGAAAAATCACAACACCATAAGATGCTGGCACAATAAAAATAAAACAACTAACTTTAAACAAAATATAAGAAAAAACTTTTCTTCTTCATTAGTCTTTCAAAAAGACGAAAACAAGTTAAGAAACGCGGACTCAAATAATCCGGATAACCCAAAAAAAGCACAGCTTATTTCGGAACCGAAGAAAAGAAAGAATTGCGCATTTATAGCGAACAAATCGCAAAATAAAGCATGGATCATAGATTCTGGTTCGTCCTCCCATATATCAAATAATGAAAAATTATTTACTGAATTTACAAATAAAGAACATCCCAACGTCGTAATTGCCAACGGCAATAAATTAAAATCTTACGGATCAGGTAATGTAAACATTACCACGATAACCTCCGACGGTAAAACTCACGATATAACATTAAAAGATGTTCTACTAGTACCTGAAATTGAAACGAATTTATTTTCGGTAGCTAAAGCCACGAAAAACGGATGCAAAATAACTTTTGAAAATAATAAATGTTTTCTAGAATATGAGGGATTAATTCGCTTGGAAGGAAAAAGAAAAAATAATTTATACGAAATTCAGCAAACTAGCGAAACCACAGATGAAAATTATGTAAAAATGTTAACAAATTGCAAAAATAAAAATTGCATAGAACTGTGGCATAGAAGATTAGGGCATAAAAATGTCGCGTCAATGAAAGAAATAATGACAAAGGAATTAGCATTCGGAATTAACATAAATAATTGTTCCCATAGTACCGAATGTGAATCTTGCATCAAAGCAAAAATAACTGACGCACCATACCCCAAAAAGACGGAATTTAGAGCAAATAAAATTTTGCAATTAGTGCATTCCGACGTGTGTGGTTATATTCAAACTCCAACCATAGGTGGGAAAAATTATTTTTTAACTTTCATAGATGATTACTGAAGATTTAGAATTATTTATCGCCTACAAAATAAAAGTGAGTTATTTGAAAAATTAAAAGAATATGTTGCACTGGTCAACAATAAATTTGGCAAAAAGCCTATAGAACTCAGAAAAGATAATGGGAAAGAATTTAAAAATTCTAATATTGATAATTTTCTAAAAGAAAATGAAATTAAGCGACAGCTGACAGTACCATATTCTCCGAGCCAGAATGGTATTGCTGAACGAAAGAATAGAGCACTAATTGAAATGACCAGAACAATGTTAAGTGACTCTAATTTACCATTACATTTCTGGGGAGAGGCGATCTGCACCGCAAATCACCTACAAAATCGACTGCCGACAAAAGCCAACGAAAAAACTCCATATGAGTTATGGTCAAACAGAAGACCAAATCTAAAATACTTAAGAGTTTTTGGCTGCAAAGCTTACGCATATGTTAATAAGCAAAAAAGGCAGCAATTAGATAATAAAGCAGTAGAAGAGATCTTTGTGGGATACGATAATTATTCCAAAGGATATCGTATATACACGAGCGGCAAAGATATTACTATAGCCAGAACAGTGAAGTTTTTAGAAAACTATCCGAGAAATTCAAATAAAGAAAAAAGGCTAGAACTAAATATAGATGAAAACACTAGTGCCGAAAATGAAAAGTCAGAAAACCCAAATCTGATAAAAATCGAAATTTCAAATGAAAATAATAATCAGAATGAATCTGAACTAAATCAAACCGAACCGAGAAGATCAGATAGAGTAAATAACCGAGTTCCCCCAGATAGACTAATTTATTTAGTTAAAGACGAACAAATAAATGAACCTAAAAATTGGCAGGAAATAATAAACATGGAAAACCCAGTAGAAAAAGAAAACTGGATCAAAGCGACACAGGAGGAGATAGAATCTCACAACCAAAATAAAACTTGGACATTAGTTGACCCCCCGCCAAATAGAAAAATAATAGGTTCAAAATGGCTATTCAAAACAAAATTAGACGATAAAGGAAAAATACAAAAATACAAAGCCAGATTAGTACCCAAAGGCTATTCGCAAAATTTTGGTATTGATTATTATGAAACATTTGCTCCAGTGGTTTCACATACTACCATTAGAACATTTTTGGCAGCCGCCGCCTATCATAAACTAAACATAAATCATGTCGACATTAAAACCGCATTTTTGTATGGAAATTTAGATGAGGATATATATATATCTCAGCCGGAAGGCTATGTCAAACCAAATCATGAACACAAAGTGTGCAAATCAAATAAGGCTATATACGGATTAAAACAAGCTGCTAGAGCTTGGCACACAAAAATTTCAGAATCATTAGAAAAGTTAAATTTCAAACAATCAACTTCAGATACATGTTTATTTATACGTAATACAAATGACAGTAAAGCATATATTATCGTTTATGTAGACGATATATTGATATCTGCAAAAGAAAATGAAATTAAAGAAATTATACAGAATCTTAAAACTGAATATGAACTAAAGGATTTAGGTCAATTAAACTACTACCTAGGGATTAAAATTGAAAAAACAAACGAAGGATATTCTAAACTAAATCAAAAAATTAAAATTGAAGAATTAGTTAGAAAATTTAAATTAGAAGATGCAAAACCTTACAAACGCCCATGGAAACAGGTTACATTAATTTTGATAACGATGAAATACCATTGCCAAACAACATCGATTACAGAAAGGCAATTGGGGCGCTTTTGTATATCTCAACTGTCACAAGACCAGATATTTCAGCTGCGGTCAACATCCTAAGTAGAAAAAACGAGAAACCTTCACAGAACGATTGGAAGGCAACTAAAAGAGTGATTTCCTATTTAAATCACACTAAAAATTTTAAATTAGAAATAAATACAACACACCAACCAATGTTAGAGGCATATTGCGACTCGGACTGGCTGGAGATATACAAACTAGAAAGTCCACCAGCGGAAACTTATTTTTGTTAGGGAAAAATCCAATTTTATGGATAAGCAAAAAACAATCATGCATTGCCATGTCAAGTGCTGAAGCTGAGTATGTTTCAACTGCTAATGCGTCGCAAGAAATTATGTGGCTAATAAGACTCTTACAAGAATTTAATTTGGAACAGTCGTTACCCATAACTATGCATGAGGACAATCAGTCCTGCATAAAAATGATTGAATCAGAAAAGTGTACTCGTCGCACCAAACATATAGACATTCGATATCATTCCATTAAGCACTTAAAGGACAATGGTACAATTAATCTAAAGTATTGTGAATCAAAGAACATGATAGCGGACATCTTGACTAAGCCCACTCCCAAACCTATTTCTGAAGTTCACAGAAAAAATTTAAATTTAAGAAATCAAATTCCAGATATTAAGGAGGAGATTGTTGGGAATATATCAGAAATATAATCTCAGTTAATTGATTTCAGTGACAGCTTATTACTTCATTTAAAAACTCATCACGATAAAAAGTGTTTAACCCAATTTCAAAGAGGAAGTGAAATCTATGATGCAACTAAAGCGATTTCCAAACTCATGAATGTGTACAAGGAAGTAGGAAATAAAAATACGTATGAATGACGTACGCTTAAATTTACGTCATTTCAGACGAATCAAAGAACTGGAAAATGACATCACATAAAAAGGACTAAATACTCCTTCTTTCTACTATATAGAACTTCAATAGATTCTTTTTCTCGCGCGTTGGAAACGAACATGTAATTTCGTTCTCCCTTAAAATTCAGTTAAAGATAACACAATGATTAAATTAAACTAATGTAACTGTAAATGTAACTAAAAGATAATTAAATACTTTAAACTTAATAAAGATTTATGTATTATTTAATAATAATAATTTTCTATATTCCACATATGGATAAAACTATAGTGTGTGCCGTATACCATCGGATATCATATTCTTTTGAATACTCCGTGTTTATTATGGATTAATTAAAAGGATAACCTTAGCGACCTGCCATGCTGGTTAATGAGGAGTGAAAATGAATGCTGAAAAAAGGAGGTAAGCAAATTATCTTAGCTATGTTTCGTAAATGTACAATTGTTTATTTATATACCCTAATTGCCTTAGAGCGCGCAAATGCTACTGGCTACCTTCAAAATTAACTAACACTTTTAAACTGCTGAACCGACTGATGAATTTACATTTTTTTTTTCTTTTAGACACAGAAAAGAAAGTTTTTTCGAACAAAGATCCTAACTCGAATTGTGCACATTAGGAATTTATTTTAAAACAGATGATTTGAAATTCTTCCTTCAATCGGGAATCGATTTCTAACTACTACGTGAAGCATGCTAATAATTGCCCCATTAGATCGATGCGTTGCTAACTTTACTCTCTTCAAAGTTTTTGTCTAAATTATGGCAACCTACATTCAAGAACATGATGCTATTTTCCTGCACAAGTTTGATTAGATGAGTGAGACAAATCAACAAATAGTTGTTTGGTGGTAATGACCGCCTCGCAAAAATGCTTGGCGATTCATTTTGGCGGGAATTGTTGCGTTTAATTACATTTTATTGCCAGTATGTCACCACTGTTTTATGTATGAAGACACTCTAACGGGCCTGTATTGTATGTATAAAGGTAGCGACATACGCACAGGGTGCACGCTCAAATTGATGTTTTTGTCCAAATTATGGCACCCTACATTCCAAAACTTGGCGATATGCACCTGGAAGAATTCAATTAGATAAAGGTCAGTTGTCTTGACATTCAGAGAAAAACAGTCAGTTGCCCCTTCAGAAATTCCCTAATTGCCTGATGGATTTCCTGCTGCTCAGTCTGAATGGTATCTCGGAGTGTTATATTAAAAACGATTCTTCTTTCATTTCAAGTTTAAAATTAGTGATAGTTAATGTTATAGAGATCGCGGCATTATTTAAATTCGTGTGATTTTGAGATTCTTACACAAAGTAGTTGCTTCATCATGTGATGTATTTTTGTTTGTTTTCATGGGCACGAAGCAGAGATACGTGCGTTTTAGTGATTGAGGTATTACCAAATTTCTTGCATGTTTGAGATTCCTATACAACGAGGATGCTGTATCTAGAGCATCAATTAAATTTTACCGCTTTTTCATGCTAAACAAACAAGCTTTTTCTTTTTCCTGAACTAAAAACATAACTTCGTTGCTAAGGAAATTTTTCTTGTGTTGTTTCCCCTTACAAAAATTTCTTATAGAATTCTATAAAAATTTTTTATAGAAAATGCGTTATAGAATCCTTATAAGCTTGTTTAATCTAAAGCTATAGAAATATCTGTAGAAGTTCAATATAAATGTCTGTAGAAGTTCAATAGAAATGTCTGTAGAAGTTTAATAGAAATGTCTGTAGAAGTTTAATAGAAATGTCTATAGAGCTTCTATAAAAATATCTATAGAAAAAATAGAGCTTCTATAAAAAGAAATCTATAGAATCGAGGTGCTCACCCTCCCAACTAGTAACGCCACTCGATGCTGCTTGACTTTAGTGATCGGACGAAGAGCCAATATTTTCAGTATGATACAAGCATTGACAGTTCCAAAACTCTTATTGCACTATTTAAACGTTATTTCTTTTATGGTTTGCATTCCCAATCATACATAGACTTCTAAAAATATTTAAAAGTCTAATAAATTATTTGTTAAAACTGAAACAATTGTTTAAATATTTATACTTCAGATTAAAATATTTGAATAAAAATTACAATACTATTAAAGTGAATAAAGTTTATTAAATTAGATGGATGGTTTTATAAATTTAACAACAAATTAATGAATTATTATAAAATTAACCAACAATTTAAGGAATTATAAAGATATTAATTAATCATGATTTAATTCAGTAGTTCGACTGATATATTATTACATTGACAATTAAACCACAATGTATTATAATTGAATTAAATTATATATATATTGTTATGAATTTTGTATATATCTGTAAATATTCCATTTGTTTAAATTTATTTTATTTTATTATTGTGAAAATTGCAGTATTATTAATGTATTTCCTATTGAGCATCATGTAACTCAATGCTAAAGGCCCAGATGCTTTGCAAGAAAAACAACCTTACACCCTCATCTTTATAATGGAAGTCTATGGAAAAATCGCCAAGGAATTGGTCTTTCGCCAAGTTGGCGATGGTTTTGGCAACTTATATTTGTCGCCAAATTTGGCGATATATCGCCAAATGTCGCCAAGTTGGCGACGGATTTGGCGACTTTTTGTGCAACCACCTTTTTGTGCATTGTGTGTTAAGTTGTTCAGGCATAATTATCAAAACTTTTGGTAATTTTGATCATTGGAGGAAGAGAGATGGTGGACTGTGATATATTCATGAAATCTTGATGAACATTTGTTTTATTAAAAGACATCATATCTTCATGAATATTTGTTTTTTAAAGACAATATATCTTTTCATAGTGAACTTTTTGGTGAACTTCAGTATAATTTTTCTGTTATTCATAGTTAGTTTAGTAGTCACAGTAAGCTACTGTGATGATAGTTGATGTAATATTTAGTTAATTTATTGATAATTTAGTTTTAGTTTACTATTTAAAAGCAGGCATGTTGCCAACTTTGCTTTTGATTTGTCCCAGTGTGGGATGATTTGTGAATATTATCTTGAAAAAACGCCGCTGATCAAGCTTGATTCCTTGCGGAATCGCTGGATGGTGGGGGGGAGTTTCCGCCAGGACATTTTCACTATAAACATCGCGGTTAGTGTCCTGGCTGGTTGTTCTTGTGCAACCAGCCCCCCTTATACCTGTACATTGGGATCCTTTCTCGCTTAGGTTCTCTATCGAAAGTTAAAGCACTTTCTGGTAATTTCTAGCATCTGAAGGCTCTGGAAAATTCTACAGTTATCTTTAAAGCCTATATAAGGGACCTCCACCAGTTCAGTTCAGTGAGTTGTCTGTCAACTGCGATTGAATTCATACGAGAGGCTTTGCATTGAGAACTGCGTTACTCAGATTGATTTTGTCGTTGATACGTCGTATTGAACACATTGTTTACATTGTTTCTGTGTGAAATTTTGCTGCGCTTTTATTGGATTTGAAGATTACTTCTAGGAGTGGGGTTGAATGCCGATCACCAGAGCAATGGAGGGTGAGCTGAAACAATTATTGGAGAAATTAGCTGCGAATCAGGCTGAGATGTCAACCAACCTTGGCGAGATGGAAGAAGAAATGAAGAAGGATATGTCAGCGATGGATGAGAAAATGACTGCAAACCAGGCTGAAATGAAGGAGATGTCAACTAACCTTGGCGAGTTGAAAGAATTAATAGATAATAAAATAACATCTTTAAATGAAAGAATTGACAGCGTGGAAAACAAATTTGAAGGAAGATTTCAAGAAATAGAAGAAAATGTTCAATTGACAGCCAAAACCGTAGAAGAAAAAGTTCAGAAGATCGCCAAGACCGTTGAAGAAAGCATAGAGAATGTAAAAAAAGATTTGGAAAAAGTCAAGAAACAGAAGATAACTGCCGGAAACTATTCCGAAGAAATCAAGTATCCAGATATGCTTCCTCGGGCCTTTATTAAGCTCTCGACCTATGACGGAAAATCCTCATGGCCAGTTTTTAAGACACAATTTGCGATCGTAGCGGACGCCAATGGATGGGATTCCCAGACAAAGGCTTGCCAGTTAGCTGCTTCTCTACGAGCTGATGCTGCCGGCGTCCTACAGACTTTGCCTGCAAATGAACCGCTGGATTTTGAAACGCTCGTCAGTGCCTTAGAATTGAGCTTTGGCGAGAAATGCATGAAGGAATATAGCAGACTCCAGCTCAAATCTCGACAGCAGAAATCCACTGAATCCCTGCAAGAGCTTGCTACGGATGTCGAGAGACTTTCACATCTTGCTTATCCTGGCTGTCCGACTGAAATTAGAGAAAGTTTAGCTCTGCAACATTTTATTGATGGTGTGCGTGACCCTGAGATCCAGACAGCACTCCGGATTGCAGATCTCAATGATTTAAAAAGGGCTTTGATTTACGCTCTGAAATTCGAGGCAGCCCAGCAAGCTACTAGGAAAGATCGACATTTTGTGCGAGCAGCTAACCTGCCTGAAACGTCGGATAGAGCTGTGGAGTGCTTACAGCAGCAGATGAATAACATAATGAGAAAGATGAACTCCTTAATGGCCAACAAACCTTACAGGAAAATCAAGTGCTGGAAATGCGGTGGAGAAGGCCATATCCAAATCGACTGCCCAAGACGACCCAGCACCGAAGGTAATAGCCCACCCGCTAACGGAGGAGCAAGAAAACTGATTATTGGCCATCTTGCGGGGCGGAGGTTGCCAGATTTTGAGAAGCCCCATTATCAAGTGTGTCAAATTTCTGCAAGAAGTTGCGGCGAGAACGGAGTTTTTATAGTCGGGCGTGTGAATGATTTGCCCTGTAATATGATCATCGATACAGGAGCCAATGTGACCATCGTTCGGAAAGATCTAGCTCTGCGGCTAAAAGAAAAACTCCTCTGGACCCCGCCCCGTGTTATCCTTCAAACCGTGACCGGGGATAAGATTGACATACATGGAAGAATGAAATTGAAAATAAAGTTTGGGAACGCCGCTTACCATCATACAGTCTATGTGGCCGATATTTCAGACCCTTTCATACTAGGACTGGACTTTTTAAAAGAGCATGGATTTACACTGGATTTTAAGAAGAATGAGTTACGCTCTGCTCAAGAAGATGTCACTATTTTCAAACTTGGAAATGAGTCCGGGTCTATTCAAAGGATCACAGCCAAGGCAGATGTTATCATCCCTCCTCGGACCGAAATGATGATACCTGGATTAACTGAGAACGAAAGTAGTTTTCAATGTGGCTTGGTTGGATATCCTGAGAAGAGCCCAAAAGGAGTGCTAATAGCATCAGCGCTGGTAGATCTGTCGAGAGATGTGATACCCGTGAGGATGGCGAATGTAAGTGAAAAGTCTAGAATTATCCAGAAGGGTGAAGTGCTTGCTACCTGTGCTCCAGTCACCTGTGTTTGCAAAGACCCGAGCTTGACGTTATTGGAGCCGCCTACAAGTTTAACAACTGTAATTGGACGAAATGAAAATTTATCTCCTGAACAGAGACATGCCGCAGAAAGACTGTTCCAGGAATTTAAGGATGTGTTTTCACAAAACGAGAATGATATAGGTCGCACTTCTCTGACACGTCATAGAATTGATACTGCCGACCATCCACCGATTAAACAGCATCCAAGACGCTTGCCGTTCGCAAAACAAGAAGAGGTTTCTAAGCTCTTACAAGAGATGCAGAATAGTGACATCATCGAACCGTCATCAAGTCCGTGGGCCTCTCCCATCGTGTTGGTCCGAAAGAAAGATGGCTCCACAAGGTTTTGTGTGGATTATCGAAAACTTAACGATATCACGAAGAAGGACAGCTATCCGCTACCAAGAATAGACGACACACTAGATACTCTTTCAGGACATAAATGGTTTTCCACACTGGATTTGAAGAGTGGATATTGGCAGGTAGAGATCCATCCTGATGACAAAGAGAAGACTGCATTTACTACTGGACAAGGACTTTGGCAATTTAAAGTTATGCCTTTCGGGCTCTGCAATGCTCCAGCAACGTTCGAGCGCCTCATGGAGACAGTGTTAAAAGGCTTGACTTTTGAAGCTTGTCTCATCTACCTAGATGACGTCATCATTGGTGGCCGCACGTTTGAAGAACATCTTGGAAATATTCGAAAAGTGTTAACGAAGCTAAGTGCGGCGAATTTAAAGCTGAACCCTCTGAAATGCAAGTTCTTCCAACGCGAAGTAAATTATTTAGAACACATCATCTCAGCTGAAGGTGTTCGAACAGATCCTGAAAGAGTGTCTGCAGTAAAGAACTGGAAGCGTCCGGAAAACGTCCATCAGTTGCGAAGCTTTCTGGGACTATGCACTTATTACAGAAAGTTTGTACAGGGGTTCTCCAACATCGCAAGACCCTTGCATAGGCTCACTGAAGGCAAGCAGAAGTTTCTATGGACAAAAGAATGCGAGAATTCCTTCCAGCAGCTGAAAGAAGCTCTCACATCCTCTCCAGTCCTAACCTATCCACACCCCGACAAACAATTCATTGTGGACACGGATGCTAGTCATGAAAGTGTCGGTGCTGTACTTTCCCAAGAAATAGATGGCCAAGAACGAGTCGTAGCATACTGGAGCAAATGTTTATCGAAACCAGAGCGGAATTATTGCGTCACTCGTAAGGAGTTATTAGCTATAGTAAAAGCCATACAACACTTTCATCACTATCTCTATGGCAGGAAATTTCTCCTTCGTACTGATCACGCATCCCTAACATGGCTGATGAATTTTAAGAACCCAGAGGGCCAAGTATCCAGATGGATACAACGACTCCAGGAATACTACTTTGACATTAGGCATCGTAAAGGCTCATCGCATGGAAATGCTGATGCCTTATCAAGAAGACCGTGTCCCGAGAGCTGTCGCTATTGTTCCAGAGCGGAGAGCAAGTATAATCCCGAATATGTCATACGCCAGACGAAGACTTCACTATTGACGCCACCAGATCCCTGGAGTGATGAGAAGATTCGAGAAGATCAAATGGCAGACTCTGAGATCAAACCAATCTTGGAGTTATTAGAATCTTCTAGCACGAAACCCAGTTGGAAAGACATCTCGACTTACAGTCCTACGACGAAGCAATATTGGGCTCTTTGGAACTCTCTCCACGTCAGGAATGGTGTCCTGTTCCGAAAATTCGAATAGGAAGATGGGAAGACATCTCGGTGGCAGTTGGTACTCGATCCCGAATACCAGAGGTCCTCAAGGAATTACATGGCAGTCCCATTGGTGGCCATTTTGGAGTCATGAAAACATTACATAGAGTCCGAGAGCGCTTCTTCTGGGGAAAAGCGAGAGCTGACGTCGAACGATGGTGCAAATCTTGCGATGCATGTGCAGCTCGAAAAGGACCAAAGAAACGTAGCCGAGGAAGACTACATCTCTACAATGTAGGAGCACCTTTCGAACGCATCACCCTTGACATCCTAGGCCCTCTGCCAAGAAGTGCTGATGGCAACAAATACCTCCTTGTTGTCATGGACTACTTCACGAAATGGCCTGAAGTTTATGCCATCCCTGATCAAGAAGCTTCTACGGTTGCGGATGCCTTGGTACACCAGTGGATATCAAGGTATGGAGTCCCCCTTCAAATGCATTCTGACCAGGGAAGAAATTTCATCTCTGCTGTGATTGAGGGTCTCTGTCAACTTCTCGGAATGGACAAAACTAGGACGACGCCATTACATCCACAATCGGATGGCATGGTTGAGAGATTTAATCGTACCATCCTCAACAATCTCTCACTGCTAGTCTCAAGAAACCAACAAGACTGGGACCAAACACTTCCCTTGTTTCTTCTCGCCTATCGCAGCGCCGTCCATGAAACAACCGGCTATTCCCCGTCTCAGATGCTTTTCGGTCGTGATCTTCGTCTACCTTGTGATCTGATTTTTGGTCGCCCTCCAGATGCGCATTCATCGCCAGAGGGATACGTGCAGAATCTCCAGGCACGATTTGAAGACGTCCACAACATGGCTCGATTGCGGATCAATATACAGACGGAGAAGATGAAGACCAGGTACGACACGAAAGCCACGGGACATCAATTCAAAGAAGGTGACAAGGTTTGGTTTTATAATCCGACTCGACGTAAAGGACTTTCTCCCAAACTGCAATCGCACTGGGACGGTCCTTATGCAGTCCTAAACAGACTGAACGATGTCGTAATTCGGATCCGAAAGTCACCAAGTTCGAAGCCTAGAGTCGTTCATTACGACAGGCTGGCTCCATACTATGGCCATAGTACTTAGTTCATTGATTGTAAATAGTGTAATGTAAATAATGTAAATTAGTATGACCATGGTCTTGTATATAAGTTAATGTGATTATTTATTTTGCTTAGCATTATCATTATTATTGTTATTATTATTTAAATACTTGTATGTAATGGTGCCTATGCTTTATAATTCAGCATTATGAATGTGTTTATTTGTTATTTTCCATATTTGCTTTAAGTGTTTTGAATAGTATAGCATTTGTTGGTAACGGGTTTGCTTTCCGATCAAAGGTTGAACTGCCCGGGACGTGCAGTCCTTGAGAGGGGGGCAATGTTATGAATTTTGTATATATCTGTAAATATTCCATTTGTTTAAATTTATTTTATTTTATTATTGTGAAAATTGCAGTATTATTAATGTATTTCCTATTGAGCATCATGTAACTCAATGCTAAAGGCCTCAGATGCTTTGCAAGAAAAACAACCTTACACCCTCATCTTTATAATGGAAGTCTATGGAAAAATCGCCAAGGAATGGGTTTATCGCCAAGTTGGCGATGGTTTTGGTGACTTATTTTTGTCGCCAAATTTGGCGATATATCGCCAAATGTCGCCAAGTTGGCGACGGATTTTGCGACTTTTTGTGCAACCACCCCCATCCGGCGATTTTGTTTTTTGCTCATAATCCACACTAATATGTTATACATTAACTATGTTTAAATTATTTTGATTTATTTTATGTATAATTGTTAATTTCTGGACTTTGAAAGTTTGTCACGTTGGCGTCAGGCCTATCTTGTTTATTAATCTTGTTATACTCTCAAATTAACATATAATATTTATTTAACTGGTCTATTTATTGATTAATATAGTATGAATAGAAATATTTTCTATAGAAACAGTGTTCTATAGAACTCTTCAAAACTCTATAGAAATAGTATTCTATAGAATGGCTATTCTATAGAACTTGTATAGAATTCTATAGAGTTCTATACAGCTCTATGAACTATTTTCGTAAGGGTCTTAACTCACTGTTATATCTTTAACTTGTTTTCTCTCTATTTCCCCTCTTATTTAAAATCATAACCTCTTTAACTAGGGTAACGGACTGTTTCCCATTAGACGAATGAGAGACGTCCCCAAGCCATAAATTGGCGGCAATGGATGACTCGCCAAGGTTTTGTCCAACATCGTCTTCACGATCAAATTTATTCGCCATATATCGCGTTTGTGGCGACTATCTTATGTATAAAGACAACAATCTGTCTTCTACTACACTCAGAAACAGTTCACTGGGGCCCACCGTGGCTGAGTGGTCAAGGCATCACACCGCTAATCGCTTGCGAGTGTAGGTGGGAGCGGGTTCGAATCCCGCTGGCTCCGTTGCACACTCTTTGTGCAGCTCGCGGCTGTATTTCTGTGTGTTGTAAATTTCCTTGTGTGTGCTATCTCGTCCCTGTATTTATTGCGATGACTTATAAACGGGCGTTTGACGCCAAGCACACAGGTCAGTTGTATGTTAATAAAATGTCAACAGTTCACTGTTATTAATGTCATGGCGCCGCTCTCGTCACGGCTGGACCATGTGTTCATAGCTACTTATGTATTGCTCTTCTTCACATATATATGTGGAAAATTCGAGACTGAAAAAAAATTCCACTTATATATATTACCCAGAAAATAGCTGTAAGTCTTTTCTTTTCACTTAAATTTGGTCTTGCATATCGTTTCATACAAAACACACAAAAAAAAAGAAATAAAAACATTTCTAAAACCATATTTATTGTCAATTTTTCATTTAATGCGATACTTGAGTTCACGTCCAGTTTAAAGAATAAAGATTTGTTACTTCAAAACATCTTGCATTTAAAACAAATTGATAAAATTTTTCAAACTGGGGTACGTTGTTTTGAACTTTTTTAGAAAATATATATACGGAATAACATTCAAATGGCAGATTTTAAAAGTATAACAGTATAAAAAGGATTTGAAGCTTAAAAATTCAATTTTATTTAATTTTTAACAATAACGCCAGTTTTGGGAAATGTAAGGTGAAGTTATTTTTTTAAGGAAAGAAAATCCATATAGGATATTACATTCTCCTGTAAAACGGCAATTCCTAAAATATATTGCACTATCCATCACAAGCTAAAAATTTAAAGTCATATATTTTGGGAAAAAGAGAAATGTTATGTCAAAACTCCAAACTCGAGAAACAATTTTTCTCCTGAAAATACAGTAGATTGTTTGTATAAATGTTATTCATTGTTTGCGGTACATACTTTTATTTCAGCTACTTTTGCAAAATAAATTATGTCCTGCTTATTTTTTTGCATCCATTGTACTTAAATAAATAATCTTTTGTATTCATTTTTCATAATATATAATGTTAGAGACGTTTACATTAAATTGTTTAAAGCATGCATGTAAGTTAAGATTTAAATATAATTCTATATTTCTGATTCATAATTAATGCTATATTTCTCTGGACTTCTATTTCCCAGTAATTTTATTCATTTTTTTTATTTTTTGACAATTGTTATGAGATATTAGAAAACTGAATTTCTTAGAGAACATATATATATTAAAAGAACGATATTGGCATATTTTCTTCCACAATACTTACTACCATTGGGAAGTGATCAGTAGACGTAGACAAAAAAAAAGGTAACAACATCAGGTACATTCTAATAAGATGTTTATTTAATTTTATGTGCGTTCGTAATTATATAAATACGTAACACCTATAGTCGTCGTCTGGTCCGTCCGTCTGTCTGACCGTCCGCATATAACAGCTAAAAACTACCCAACCGAATGGTTTGAAAGCTAATATATATTATCGGTGCAGAATGTTGTCGAGTCATTTCAAATTTTATGAAATTCGAATCAAAACATAAAACGATATTAATAAAAGTTTTCTTTATTATATTAAATCCTATCGTACGTAATCTATATAATAAAAGCACAAGTCATGTGACTGAGGAAAACCACTTCTTTTTTCATATGCCAGGCGGCCATTTTTATTCAAAATTATTTTTTCGAATAAAATTGCATAAAAGTTACATTTTTAGAAAGATCTTTCAAAAAAGTTGTTTGCTTGAGAGAAGAGTTACATTCAAAAATGTATAGAATCTAAGATAACTTTAGTGGAAATTAGGTTAACTGTATATCTCAATCCACTAGAGTAAATAAACACAGGAGATTGGTTCATTATGAGTCATAAAAATATTAAACCATGGAAGAAATCATTCGCAAGGTAAGATCTCCATGGTGAATTTTGCAGCGCTGTTTGTTGTAGAAAAAAAATTACATTTGTAATCGTGGCATACATAATAAGAAAAAAAAGGCATGCACATTTCGCTCATAGCAGACGATATAATTCATTTCACTGAAATAATAAGGATGATTTTTGCTCGATATAAAGTGGACTGTAAATCTTGAAATTCCTTTTAAAGCTTTTTATTAACACTTGAACAACACATGACACTCACAAACAAAAATTATTGTGTGTAACCGCATTTTTTTATCAAGAATATCCGCCGCGTGGACTGGGCGGTGTTTCATATGTGTGGATGCTTCATTGACCCACAGCTTTATGAACTTTTTTTACAAAATGCCACTCGGTGGAGCTGCAATATTAACGCTCACTTGATGGAGCCAAAACCATATTTCCGCGACGTAACATGCCGGCCGGAAATGAAATATTAAATATTTCAGCAATTAATTTGAACTTAATATATAATTAATATACATTACAAATGATATTACAATACAGAATGAACAATATACAGTAAACTGGTTACATAATTAATTTAAAATAATACTCAAATACAATACTGGATAAATTATATTTACATTAATTTTCCTCAATTGGCAGTATACAATTTTTTTAAATGCCCCGTATAAATTCACTCGTGGCAGTTTTTACCTTAACTGCACTCACCTTATTGTCTTTGTCGGGGACTATTTCTACAATCCGGGCAAGTGCCATGTGCATGGTGGCAAATTTTCTTTCTTTAATAACACTGGAGATCATAATTTAATGTTATTTTTTGTGAACTGCCATTTACCACGCTGCTGCAAATGATTTAGGTAATCAATAGACCAACGTTTCCAAATGCATTGAACATATTTAGTAATGCGTTGCCAATGATTTAATCTATTATCGGAGATATTCATAACATTAGGCTCGGGAATACTGGTGATGGGTCGGCCAATTAAAAAATGGCCTGGGGAGCACTTCAAACTCATTTATGTCATCTGAAAGTGGAAATAAAGGCCGATAAATTAGAATGCCTTCGATTTGTATCATAAGCGTTTCGAAGTCCTCAAGAGTAATTTTATTATTACCTACGGCTCTAAGCAAATGATGTTTTAAGGACTTAACGCCTACTTCCCAGAGTCCGCCAAAGTTAGGGGAACGCGGAGGAATAAATTTCCATGTTATGAATTCTTGGGCTAAAAATTTTTATAATTCCTCGCTGGGAGTTTCCAGAAATTTTTTTAACTTATCTAATTCTGTTGACGCACCTTTAAAGTTAGTGGCATTATCCGAGGTTAGTGTATTTACTTTGTCTCTCCTAGCGCAGAATCTTTTAAGCGCCGCGATCAATGCAGCAGCGGATAAATCGCTTACTATTTCTAAGTGTATTTCCTTAGAAGACATGCATATAAATATGGCCACATATATATTTTTTAATAAACTTCTTTTTAGCACTTTCCAACCTAGTTGAAAAGTGCTTATGACTTCGGTTTGTCTGGCCGTCTGGCCGTCTGGCCGTCTGGCCGTCTGGCCGTCTGCCGTCTGCCGTCTGCCGTCTGCCGTCTGTCCGTGCTCTAACTCCCGTAAATATGCTCGGATTGCTCTGCAATTTTTATATGTTATTATCGTTATCTATAGCATGTTCCCTATTTCAACGGAAGTGTGTAGCACTTATAGTTTTTTTACAGGGACACTCAAAAGAATTCCGTTACATTGCGGTCTATGGGGAAAAATCATTTGCTGTTTATTTAAATAATGTTTCACTATTTTAAACGCATTGAAATTTATATATATCACAAAGGTGCATTAGAAGAAGCTTAATATGGAACAGGGTGTGCATAGCACTTATAGTTACTTTACAGGGACAGTAAAAATAATTCCGTTACATTACGTCTATGGAGAAAAATCGTCTGCGGTTTATTTAAATAATGTTTCACTATTTTAAACGCATTGAAATTTATATAGATCACTAAGGTGCATTACAAGAGACTTACTACGGAATATTGTGTGTATAGCAGTCATCGTTCATTTACAGGGACACGCAAAAGAATTATCTACTGTCTGTTAACAATAATTCCTGGAAGTGCGTTTTAAGTTACTGAACGCGATTTTAATGTTAACTTGCTTTTTGTCTATTACGTGGTGTGTATAAATTCTGTAGATCCTATACAGGGCAGCACAAAAGTTCGCGAACACATTTCTGTTTATTGACAAACTCCAGACGGAGAACTTTAAAATGTGCTACACGTTTCCTAACTGAACTAAAATTTAGCATCCTATGTAGTATATATACAATTCTATATATCCTATACAGGGCTGAATAAAAGTATTCGGATATTTTTCCGAATATTGTATATGTTGGAAATTCCTGAAATTATGTTTTTAAATGTGTTATGCGTTTTCCAAATTGTTTACTTAGAAGTTATCTTTTAGCTTATTAAACGGTATGATTTGTAAAATTATTTTGGAAGCGTTGGAAAGTGCTACATAATCTATGCTTGACGCATGATTTTTCGTTCTTGTTTTATTTTATATATTTAATGTGGAATGGGCCACAAAAATCGACGCCTGAATTTAAAAAAACTTGAATTTGGTGTTACGCGTTGTTGTGGGAGGTTTCCCATTAATTGATCTAGTGTCTTGGGATTGTGCTTGAAGCATGTGACACAGGAATGCACAAGTTTTCTTGCTATGCTTTTAGACTTTATGGGCCAATATTGCATGCGTACTTGATGGACTAATCCCTGTGTACCTATATGCAAGTGCTTTTTGTGGAAGAATTCAAAAATTAATTTAGTGAGTACATGATCATTTGGTAAAATTAATTGGTGTTTGGATTCAAAGGGCAAATTGGAGTTGATTAATCTGCCACTTACACGAAGTAAGCCTTTTGTATCCAAAAATGGATTTAATGATTTTAAGCTACTGGACGAAGGAACAGTGTGTCCTTTCCTCAACGCAGCTATTTCTGCTGCGAACTTACCCTCCTGGGCCTTTCTGACCAAAAACTGAGAGCTTCGTTGTAGCTCGTTCGTCGTTAGGTGGTTCCGATTATTTTCTGTCTTACGAGCATTGCTAAGAAACCTGAAAATGAAACTACATATTCTAATTAGTTTAGAAAGTTATTAGAACATTTATACAGACGATCACAAAAAGTTTCATGTTCATGAGAAATTGTAATTAAGCTAACATCAGGTTTCAGTTCTTATACACAGTCAGTGTCTGTGGGCTTGGGACACTGGCTAGGTACTATGATTTGGCTTTCAAGAAATTCTGGACCAAACCACCATAAGTGATTATTTGTAAGATCTTTGGCATATTCACCTCTGGATAGGACGTCAGCCGGATTGGACTTGGAGGATACGTGATTCCACAGATAATTTTCAGAAAGAGTCTGGATCATAGTTACTCTGTTGGATACGAAAGTTTTTAATTTATGTGGTGGAGTTTTGAGCCAAAAATGTACAATGGAAAAATCAGTCCACAGCCACACCTTTTCAAAGCACAACTGTAAGGTAGGAACTAATTTTTTACTAGTTTCGTCAATAGTAGAGCTGCTAAGAGCTCCAATCTTGGGATGGTCATTGGCTTTAGGGGAGCCACCCGAGACTTTCTGCATAGAAGATTCGAATTGAATTGTCCAGTCGTGGAGATGCATCGTAAATAAACAGCAGCTCCATAGGCCTTCCCTGATGCGTCACAGAAGCCATGAAGTTCTAATGTTGCAATATTGTCTGAAAGAACAAGCTGATTTATGTCTTTTAATTTAATCAAAAAATCGTTCCATTCTCGAAGAGAGTTGGACGGCAGATGTTGATTCCAATCAAGCTTTTGTTCCCATAGCTGTTGCATAAAAATCTTTACTTTGGTGACAATCGGGTCAATTAGACCTAAGGGGTCATATATTTTTGCGATTTCGGCTAATTTTTCTCTCTTGGAGTAATTATCTTTAGGGATAATAGTAATTTTAAAGTAAAAATGATCAGATTGAGGCTTCCATAACATTTCTAATGTTTTTACAGAAATTTGCTGCGAGTGATCTTCAAATGCGTATTCTGAAATAGCTGTGTCTTGTAATAACTCAGGATGATTAGATAACCATTTGTGTAGCTCCATACCACCCTTTTCTAAAATCAGAATCAACTAAGATTGTAAATCTTGTGCGTCTTGCAAGGAACCTGCACCTGACAAGCAGTCGTCAACATACATATCATTGTATATCACCTTTGCAGCTTTGGGAAAATTCTTTCTTCGTCAGCAAGCGCCTTTAAGGTACGCGTAGCTAAAAACGGGGCACTAACTGTGCCATATGTTACCGTATTTAGTTGAAATTTTTTAATCGGGGCATCCTTACTAGACTTCCGAACAATTTTTTGCAAATTTCTTTGCGATGGGTCGATTAGTATTTGTCTGTACAATTTCTTTATGTCTGCACAAAATGCATATTTGTGTGTGCGGAATCTAGTTATAATGGAAAATAAATCTTGCTGAACTGTTCCACCATTTAATAAAATAGAGTTAAGTGAATACCCGCTAGATGTATTTGAACTAGCATTAAAAACCACGCGTAGAGGAGTGGATGTTTTTTCTGGTTTATAGACAGCATGGTGTGGAATGAAATACGATACCCCATTTGTGTTTTTAATGTTAATACTAGTCATATGCCCCAAAAATTCATACTCTTCCATGAAATCTCTATACAAATTAGCCATTGCTTTATTCTTATCTAATTTAGCCCATAAATTACTTAATCTTCTTACTTCAATTTCTTTAGATGACCCTAAAACAGATTCCGCATTTTCTTTCATTGGTAGCTGCACTATGAATCTACCGGTATGATCGCGTTTATATGTGCTTCTAAAATGCTCCTCACAAAAGTTTCTTCTTCACCCTTTATAAATTCATCATTGTAACCAGGTAAGGATTCAATTTCAAAAAAATTCTTAAGTGTATTGTCCAAACTATCTTCAATTAAGAGACAACAAAAAGATTGATTACTAAGGTGTGGAAGTGTGCCTGTCACTAAATATCCGAATTCTGTATTTTTTAAAATACACTCTCCATCTGCAAGCCGAATTTTTTCCCTTTTTAAAATATTAAAAAATAATTCGATACCAATTAGAACATCAACTTGATCTGGCACATTAAAATTACTGTCAGCTCATTATATGTAATCGGGGATGCATAAATTTGAAATGTTTAATTCCGTGACCGGAATATGATTTTTATTTTTTGCAACACAACCAGGTATATACTTCTTGAAAATGTTCCATGTTGATTAGATATTTCGGTATTCACGATTTGCCTCACCTGTTGATATGAACCATTAATTCCAGAAATGCTACTTTTAAAAGGTTTTGGTTTTAAATTTAATTTCCTGCAATCACTATCAGATAAGATGTTAATCGAAGATCCACTATCAAAAATGATTCATAATCTAATTTTATTACCACGCGAAACTTTTAGTAAAATAATTCCAGTATTTAGTAACGTACAATTCTTCGTGTCGTCAGTCAAAAGAATAGGGCCTAATAGAGTCCTTATCTTTACTTTCGGAATCTGAAATAATTAATAGTTTATCTTTTATAGATTCTAAAGGTTTATTTCTCTGCATTTCTGACAGATCATTTACTTTTTCGCAAAGTAGACTATTATGTTGGGAGGAACACTTTTTACATGTGAATTTAGAATTGCACTGTCCTTGATGTAACTGTAATCAGTTTATACATAATTTATTTTTGCTTACAAAGCTCTTTCTATTATGAACACTCATGTTTTGAAATGCGATGCATTTAAATAATGCGTGGTTATTTTTACACAGAATGACTTTAGATTATTTTTATTATCACTGATAAAAAATGACCTTGATTTATTTACTGCGTAATTACTTTTGACATGTTTCGATTTCATTTGACTTGGGCCATTTGACCTAAAAACATTCTCTAACATAACACATCTTTTTTTCCAGAAAGGACATTAAATATTCGAAATTTGGAACATTTGTATTTTCCACAGAAAGCTCAAATTGTTTTTGAGATTTTTTATCTATTTTTTGTAAAATTATATTCATGAACACACTTTCTGATAAGTTGTTTTGAGTATATTCCATTACATTCAAATCCCTAATGTTCTTATTGATACAATCTATAAAATTTCGTAATTCTTTGGGAGATTCATACTGAATTTTTTCGCAATTTAAAATTGAAGAAATATGAGAGTCGACTAAAAGTCGTTTATTTTCATATCTATGAATGAGAGCTTGAAATAATGAATTAAAATCATCATCGACGATTCTAATTGTTTAGCATCATTTTTTAAAGAAGCCTTTCAATGAAATAGCCTCTGATTATCATCTAGTTCATCCTTATTAATAATCAGATTCGTAAATTGAGTTTTGAAAATTGCGAAATCACAGTATGCACCTCCAAATGAAGGCAATGGAATTTCTGGTAACCGTACTTTTGTTTTGGTTTCGTTAGATATTTCATTAATATGAATATTATTAGATTTATTATCAAAGGAGGTTAATAAAAGCTTTACACTTACCTCCACCTGTTCTAATCGGACAGTTGCGTCACCAATTTAATTTTCTATTTCCTTTAGTTGAGGTTGCGAAATCTCTTGTAAATCGAAATATTGCTCTCTAACTTCCTCCAGTTTATTCTGAAGGTTTTCTATTTTTTTTTTTAATTTTACTTGGAGTTGGTTCACATTGGTGGCCTTGGAATCTGCATTATCCATAATAAACTGTTCGAGTCTAGCCTTTACGGCGCCTTTTGATCGATTAAGCTTATCCATAGGAGAACTCGGGTTCTGCAGGAACCACAAAATGGTCGATATGAAGTGGACAGTAAATCTTAAAAATTCCTTTTACAGCTTTTTATTAACACTTGAACAACACATGACACTCACAAACAAAAATTATTGTGTGTAACAGCATTTTTTTATCAAGAATATCCGCCGCGTGGACTGGGCGGTGTTTCATATGTGTTGATGCTTCATCGACCCGCAGCTTAATGAACTGTTTTTTACAAAATGCCCCTAGGTGGAGCTGCAATATTAACGCTCACTAGATGGAGCCAAAACCTTACTTCCGCTAGGGATCCTACATTAGAGAGAGATTGGACATTGACGGAAAGTCCGCCATATTAGTTACAAAGCAGGTGGAACGCCGTAGAACGCAATCCATTTTCATCCGCGTCCAACACTTTTTTATTCTATTAAAATCACCAGAAATTCATTTCATATGCCTTCACAGAGTCATTCAGAACATAAACATAAGCACAATTCCATTTTAATGAATAAGAATTCTCAGAAAATGCTTTTTCTTTTATCCGGCTGAATTGCAGGGTTAACATTTCGGGACTTTACATTATTCTTAAAATATTCGAATTTTATTATAAACAAATATTCAAGTTTTTGGGGGTTTTTTTTCACTTAAAATAAACATTTTAATTTATGCATAACACAAGAAATGCTACATAATGTAATTTTTTGTAGCGTGGGTATTTATTTTTTACTTTCCTCTGTTTAAATGGTCATGACTCATGATATAGATTAGTTAGGTTACTTTTTTAAGTAAATAAATAAAATTTCTTAGAGGGAACTCTTTTAATTTTATAAGGTTAAAAATATATCATTTAATAGCAATAAGAAATTAAAAAATATATACTGAAATATTCAGAAAAGTATAAATTTTTTAAACTTATTCCTAATATACCTTCTTCTTTATTAATGTATTTACATTAATAAATTTAGATAGTTTTAAAGAAACTAATTGGTTGTATGAAATTAAAAAGCTTCAATTTTCTAGAATAATACACTTTATAATACTAAGTATATTTAAATATGCAAAAAAGAAAAAAAAATACATTCCGAGAAACTGAATAAAAAAATTTACACACATATGCTTAGTAATGTTTATTTATATAGAGGTTTATATATTGTGAATTTATATATTTTTGCAATTGTCAGAGTCAGCGCTTTTATACATAGATATTTTTTTATGCGGAAAATTTAAATGCTTACGTCTTGTGCTCTCAAATTCCGCGGATATGTAAAAAAGAAATTATTAAAAAATGAACAGTTTAACAATTTATTCAATTATTCCTTATAATTTATAAACAATTTCATATTTTAAAAAGAGTGCACTATATACAATTTTATTCTGTATTACGTTCTTAAAATAAATGTTTCAAAATGTAAACAGAAATTCATCGCCAATAACGTTTGTCAATTACCGCCAACTGTGTCAAACTTCGAAACTCCAAATTATTTACACGTTTTGCTCACTCAATACAAAAAGATTTAAATCAAAATTAGTTTTAAAATGTAAAACAAGAGACACAGAAACGAAATTGCTTTGTTTGTGTTACTCATTTCGATAGTTATTATTTAATGAAACTGTTTAAAGTTGACCGCATACTCAACGATTGAACTCTGACAATTTAAAATATGTTACAAAATAAATAAACATTACTAAATATTAAAAAGTAAGTATAAACAACAAAAGAAAATTATCTATTAATAGTGTACTAAGTCTTGATACAATATTTAAAATGTTGAATCTTTAAAATCCAAATTTTCTTTAGAAAGCAATACCAGCATATACATACGACGTAACTAAAATGGCGGATTTGTCAAATCTGCCGGCGACGCAATGTCCAATCTCTCTCTAATGTAGGATCCCTAACTTCCGCGACGGAACAATTTTTTTACATTGTGAAACTAGTTATAAAACGAATGCACCTCATATGTCTCGTTTAGCATACAATTTCTAGCTTGTTTAATTTAAAACTATCTGCAAATGAATTAAAACTACTGAAAATGAGAGACATAATTAGTTAATGTTTTGTAAAATAATGTATAATAATAAAAGGTGAATTTTAATATTAATTCATTAAACATACGTATAATTAAAATAAGTCATTTTTTAATGGGAGATTTAGTGACCGTTTATATGCTTGTATGAAAGCCGTCCGGAAAATAGCATTAAATTTAGGTATGTGCAGCACTAGTGTTCCAAATGTAAGGTCAATTAATCTCAGTTATATGATGGTCCACTGAGTTTCAAAAATAACAAAATCTGACCCTGAATTTGACAACATTATTTCCAGCTGTCAGCGCGCATAAATACAAAAACGATTGTTTTTGCCCTGAATGCAAATTAGAACAAGAACGAAAAATCATGCATCAGGCATAAATTATGAAACCCTTTCCAAGATTAAGAAAATATTACTAAGAAATTTAATTCTTTGTCATACGATGAAATGAAATATCTATATAAACAACTTTAAAAAAAACACATAGCTCATTAAAAATACACATTCAGCATATCCCGATATGTGTGCGAATTCTTTCGTATAGCCCTGTATGTGATCTATAGAATTTATACACACACCTAAATCACTCAAAATTAGATAAGTTTAAAAAAGCATACCACTGCGAAAACCCACTTCCAACTATCGATCTGATTCATTCCTGTAACCGAATTCTTTTGTACGTCTCTGTAAATAAACGATAAATGCACTCCATAATCTATAGAAAACATCTTGTAGCGCACTTGAGTGAATTTATTATGTTTGAAGTATCATAACATCATAAAAATGCACCACAATTATTTTGTACATCCCTGTAAACGAACTATAAATGCTACCTATTCTATACTCCTGAGAAAGCATGCTGTTGCCGATCTCAGTGTTGTATATCAATCTCATTATGTTTAAAATATCATAACATCAATAACATGCATCGGAAACGATTTTTCCCCCATAGACCATAATGTAACTTTTGAGTGTCCCTGTAAGCAAACTATAAATTCTACACACTTCATTTTCAATACCCAATATTCTACGTCTCCAATAACATATAGCACTTATATGCTAATCCGAGTCTATTTATGGGAGTTAGAGCACGGACAGACAGACGGCAGACAGACAAACAGAAAAACCAAATTGATAAACACTTTTCAACTGTGTTGGAAAGTATTAATTGGTTTTTCATTTTGCTTTATGCATCTATCTTTCTATCTCTATTATAGTAAAGCAAAAAAAAAATGTCCGTGTGTAACGCTGATGTCATATTGACTGTACATCAATAAATTTTGCCGGATTAATAAATTTCGCTTTTACTGCAGTTTGTTTTCTTAATTTTTACACTTTTCGATAGAAAATGGAATGTTTTGACAAATGCAGTTTGTTTGAGATCTGTATCTCAATTTACTGATTTTTTATGAGTTTTTTGAATAATTTTAAAGCACGATTTTTTTTTTATATCTATCTTAATCGCGTGTAGCCGAATTAACCGGTTTGCACATAAAACAATATAAATAGTGCAGCATTTGTTTCCAGCTAATAATCTATAACAAAATTAAAACTTCATCAATCAATAAATAAATAATAATATAATATGAAGAAAACACAAATTTACCCGATATGTAGCAATCGAACTATGCGCTTAAACCACTGAAATTATCAGAATCAAAATGTCTGCTGTAAGTTAGCGAAATCAAGCGTTTTATTCGGCTATTAACACAGAAAGTATTTTTCTTAATGAATTTTAAAACAGTATTTGAATATATAATCAATATTTTTCATATAAAAATGCTTTTCGGTGTTGTTATTGAGCAATCTATAAAATATATATTAAATGTAAAAAATCTATAGACTTTTCAATTAAAAAAAAAATTGGTTTTCACCTATATACTGTAACCCGGGAAGTTCGGGTTGGATCCCCTGCCTAGTATATTATAAAAGTCGAAGTTTATAAAGTATAAATTAATAAATTAATTTTAAGACATTTTTTTGTTAGCCGGGCGCATGTGATAAATCGCAAAATATTTCTTTATGGTTGCAAGTGTATACGGGTTACAACAACAATGAAGTTAATTATGCGCAAAACTACGCTGAGAAACTGAAACAATGAATATTTCAAGCTCTAAAAAGTAGAAAATAAAATACACGCACACACACACACACACACACACATATATATATATATATATATGTGTGTGTGTGTGTGTAGCATTTTGACGAGGTTGAGATATTACGATGAATAATATTCGATGAAAAGATGGCAGTCCTTCAACGATATAGCAAGTTGCAGTCGATATTAGCAAGTATGGCGAAGTAGAAGGCAATGAAATGATTCCACCAAAGTTTTCCAATAAATCCAGCCAATCTCCAGACGAATAATTTTATTAGAAGACGAACAACACAGAACAATTCCCAAAAGGTCTAAAACTTATAGCCCTCGGGCTAACGTTGCTTCATTTCATTGAATTAAGATGTTACTGGGCCAGATGAATATTCTACGGAATTAAAAATACCAGACACATATTTGTTTAGTTTCCGAAAACGTCAAAAATCTCTCGCTCCGACCGGTGCGGACCGAGTTTTGTTCTCTCCGCGGAAACATACACAGAATTACGTCACGAGCTCACAACCCAATGAGTGAGAAGCTAGCTCCAGCCCAACGAATGAGGCTAGAGGGCGAGGCTAAAACAGTAAAGAATCCCTTAGTTGGGTGCGGACCAATTTTGAAGTTAAAATCCCAAGCGCGCGAAAGAATCAGAGCAATAATAATAAGAAGAAGAAAAAGAAAATGGCTTTAAAAAACATTCGAAATGAGAACGCGTCTCAGAATTTTATAGATTGGGGAACTGATAAAAGCTACGAATGATCTTAAATTTTAGATTAAGATTTGGAATAAAATAATTATTAATACACGGATATTTACTTTTAAAAGGACTTTAAATAAGAATAGATATTATTAAGAATTAAGGAAATACTGACTATGACAGAAGTTAGATTAATTTTAAAATATTAATGCGAATAAAATGGAAGGATACGAAGGAAATAAATTTTTATATAACATATATATATATAAAGCAAGTGGGTAAGTGTTATCGAAGAAAGCAAAATCGGGTTTCGTTTAATTATCCTCTTAGCGAAAGTTTAAAAATTTCCCCAGAAAAAAAAAATTTTCGGTTAAAAAATTATTGATTAAATTTTTTTTCAACAACTTTTGACCATGATGATCTAAGAAAAAATAATAAAGAAATCTATAAACTTAAACGTTAGCTGAACAAAGCTATAATGAAATACTTTTATTGCTTGAAAGACTATCGAGAGTAGTGCTGTCATCTTTTGTGAAATCCGACAACATATTTAGTTACATGAATTTAATAGTTAAAAAAAAAGGGGGGGGGGGTGGATACGAAATAAAATTTACTGCATAAATTACAATTGCTTTTAGCCAAAAAAAACGAAAAACGAAAGTTACTTAAAATTGAATTTATTATACAATAAAATCTATTTCGGGTGGAAAAATTTTAAATTTCAAATTCCGGTGAAGTCCTCGATCCAGAGACCTTTCGAATACAAAGCAAATGCGCTACAACGGAGTCACATAACCTACACGAAATTGACTGAATTTAAAGGTCTGTTTTAAAGTCTAAAAATCACAGAAATGGTCGGATGTAATTAAATTAATTCTTTTAATTAAAATAATAAGATTTTTTCAAAATTTTATGATTTTTCGTGTGATTGGAAGTATTCAGCGAGTACGCAAATTTTCAAGTCTCTAACTTATACAGTTTTTGAGAACGAACTCTTTGACATACAATCAGAGGAATAACACGAATAAGGTTTCGTCAGGTGAACGAAACCCTAAAGACAACAACGAACACTCATCGAAATACCCTTTTTTCCTCAAAATGCGCGCAGCTTGAATGAAGGAAACCCTAAAAAGAGAGAGTTTAATAGATTATAATTTTAAACACGATTTTATTTTTCATTTCAAATACATTTTTGCCTTCCTTTTGCCACACTTTAAAAAACACTGCGAAAGAAGTATATATACATATCTATCATAATATTGAAAGAAGTCTGTGTGTCTGTCTGTCGACTGTGTTGTGAAAAGAGTGCTGCACGCAGAGCTACAAAATGTAGTAAGAAGTTTTTTATATGTAGTTTGGCACCTTGAAGCCTTATTTTGGAATTTTGATTATTTTGATTATATATTTTTTATTTAGTTTTTTATACGATTTCTTATGCGATTTTTAACGTTTTTTCACGTTTTGCTGCAATTTTTCCACATTAGTAACAAGAATCCGGTTCCAATCTTTTAGCCCAATATAGTAAATTTTGTCCTCTTTTCAAAATGTTTATTTGAAATTCGTACAGCTATTTTTGTATTTTTGTCCATTTTTTTCATTCGCCACTAAGTAATTTTTCACAGAATGCTTGGTTGGTTGTGTCCCTCCATTTCGGTCTTAGTTATGTCCAAAATCGTCATTTTTTCCCCTTTTTAGCTTGGAGATTGTAGATATTTTTTTAAAGATAACAAATCATGAATTTAAAGGGAAAGAGGGGGTTATTAATTATCCCAATCTGGATTAGATTTTTCTAAAATTTAATTTTTTGTGCGTTTTTTCACGTTTTTCGACATTTTGCGGCGGTTTTTTTAGATTATTGAAATGAATCCAATTTCAATCTTTTAGTCCAATACATGAAATTTGTTTTGTTTTCAATAAAAATTATTCCAAATTCGAACAAATATTTTTTTTATTTTTCGCGATTTGCTTTATGTGATTTATAGAGATTTTTCGTGTCGCTTATGTATTTGATTTCATAAATTGGCAACGATAAATTACTGTATTTGTATGTCAAACCAAAAAAAAAAAAAATGCCATTTTGTTATTGTTTCAAAAGTTAACGATAATTGTCAATGTTAAAAGTCTTTGGTTTAATTTTGAGAGAGGGAGAGAGGTGTCCCGTCGTAATTTAAATATAGCATTAATGCTCTGATCAACCCCCCCCCTCAAAACTTTTTAAATGTTGAATATCACTTGATTTAAACTTCGACTAGTACCAAACTAAACTGACTTGAATATTTTATAATACTCTTCCTGAACTTGGTTTCCCCCTGATTCTCTTTCCTGTAGCCTAAATAAAAGTACTGACTAGCTTACTTGCAGACCTCCAAAGTATAATGATCATGTCTCTCAGTACAACGTCCCCATTTTATTCCAATTGCTAAAACATTCCTAAATACACCTTGTCAATAATATTGTCGTAGAATATTTTCTGTTAAAATATTTTCAGGCTGATTCCCATCTATCGAAAGTAAAAGAATAGATCAACAATAAAAAATATATAAGCAATCCCTCCCAAACTGTACATTAGCAAAAATAATATCTATTACTTATTCACACACAGGATTTTGATTTTTACGAATATCCACCCATAAAAGAGGTCATTACTACTCTAGCAATTAAATAATATCAATCCAATATTGTTAGTATTGATACATCTTGGCTGTATTTTGGACAATATTGGCCATATTGACATAAAATATTGTTCAAAAGCTCGTGTGTTTGTATTTTGCTAATATTGGCGGGATATTGTCAAAAATATTTAGACATTTCATTGCAAATAATTCCAATGTAAAACCAATATTTTTTTAATATTGACACTTATTACGAATATTTTATTTTGCAAAGCCGATATTTAACGAATTTTGCATTTCATTGGAAGTATTTCCAATTAATTCAGTATTAGCTTAATATTAAGCCCAACCCAATATTAGTTTGTCCCTAGAGTTATTCTTATACTTCTAAAACAAATACAGTAGACATCCAATTATCCGACACTCATTGAACTGAGAGTATGACGCATAATTGATACGATCGGATAAATGGCAGGCCATATTAAAAGCAGCCTTTTATAAGATTTTTAATGCCTGACATTTATCCGAAAATATTCATTATGCATCATATTCTTAATTCGATAATCGAGATACTATTGAACTATGTATTCCAAACAACTCTAGCCCGACAAAATGCAATGTAGTAAAATAATATGTCATTTCTTCTTTAATTTGAAAAACTGAATATTCTACAGTGCACCCGCGGTATGCGGACAGAGGCCATTTTTTGTCCGCATTAGCCGAAGTCCACAATTAAGGGTTTAAGCATCTGAATCGTGTAAAACCCTATCTTTGAATTAATAATTGAGTTTTGTCAGACAGAAATCAGATAGGTTACCAACTTATTGCTAAAACAAACAACTTTTTCTTTAATTTAGTAATTTTAGTTTAAAAGCAAAATGTGAAAATTTGTTAATACAAAAGAATAAATCACTGAGGGCAAACAAAAAATACAAGGAAAGTGCCCCTATTACGAAATTGAATTAAAGTAATCTCTCACTTTTCTTTGCGTCACTAGAACAAATGATCTTTTTTAACGCATCAATTTCCAGTCTTGCGGCATACTCTAAAATATGATCTGTTATATCCAGTGTTGAATTCAGATACCTTTTCTCCGGGAGGGATTTCTGTGGTTCCGGGGGGGACACTGTTGAGTTTCCGGGGGGTATTGCACTTTTTAACCATTAAAAGCGTAAAATCTCAAATATTCCGGGGGGGACATTTCAATGCTCCGGGGGGCGGGGGAATGTCCCTTCCTGGCCACCCCCTGAATTCAACACTGGTTATATCACATTGGTAATATCGGCGAAGAGCCATTAGCAATTTTTGAATATTTCACGTTTTTGGTGCTAGAGAATTTTCTTTCTGTTCATTATTATCACTGACAAAAGCTATCAATAACCAGTTATACCAAAGTTGATTTTGAAAAAAACAATTTGTAAAAGCAGTTTCAGTACTACGCAGTCTGTTTGTGAAAGAATTGTCCGCAGTGGCGTAGCCAAGGAAAGGGTCCAAATGCTCTGGATACCAGTAATATTATAATGTTTTCTTCACCTTGATTATCGAAGTAAGCTCACCGATTAGATAAGGCAAACAAAACTTTACAAAATTAGCAATATCCAGAACATCTGGATCCCCACCCTCGCTACGCCACTGATTGCGCTATTATCCGATGAGCAGAACGCTTTAAGTGATATCTTTAAAATTAATTGCAAGTAGGAAATGACAGGGAAAACGAAATCGTCCTCATTAACCGCGGAGGTACTTCTTAAGCGGAGACGCATTAAGGAGAGTCCATTGCATTTCGAAACAAGTAATTTTACTTTATAAACAATATTCTTGCCATCAAAACTCTCAGTTTAAGAAGATAGAGGGATAAAGCAAAACTTGAAGCGAAACAAACGCATATTTCTGACAAAAAATTTAAAAAACAGATTTTATATTTGTACATGAATCACAAAACTGTTATTAAAATTTGATCGATTTTTATTTTGGCTGCTTGTTAGTCGATGAAAACACCTTTTCTCTTCAGCCTAAACTTACAAATTCGATGAATAGTCAATAATTTTCTTAAGGAAGTGCAGTTAATAAAAATTCGGAAACAAAGTGTCTCAAATAAGTGAAAAAACTTTTTATATCGCATCTGTTGATCGATAAAATTGCGATTCTCTATACCTTTAAGATATATAGTCGCTAAGTATATCGATAAAGTGTAGTTAGAAAAAGTTTTGTACACTTTAAACTAGCGGAGCTTCGTCCACTTCGCTGGATGGTATTTCCCAAACGGACCTCGAATTAGACAAACCTGGGATTGAGAGGTTTCTATTTAGGAATATTAAAAAAATCACAGCGGAACGCGAAAAAAACTGTAATAATTGCATCAAAAATATAAAATCTCAGAGAACAAAACTGACTATATTGGAAAAAAAAAACTAGCGACTGACTAGCGAATTGTGGTCCTGCATTCCTGCACATAAAACGTTTTCTTGGCATGTGTTTTCTTGCAGTTTGCCGCCACATTAACTAAATAGTCGCTACGGATATAGATAAACTGTGTAGTTTTCTGTATCAACAAATTAATTTATGGAACTATGACAATGAATGTCACTATTTTTAATTTATGCGTGTTTCCTTACTTGCCTTCACGTGTTTTTTCTTTTTTTATGAGTATTTTGAAGATTTATTCATGTTCTCAGGGGGATTATCGGAAAACTTTTATTCCACCGAGATTAGAATATTCTTTTTGAACACTAAAGGATTAATGTGTGTGTGTTAGTTTATGATGATATACTGGTTAAAGAAATTATTTATTTTTATGTATTTTATCTGCTGATGTATAAAATTTTTATTCCTTAAAAAGAATATCTTAGAATTATTAGCACAAACGTTTAAGGATAACACACATCAAGAAAAACGATTTTTGTATAGAAAAAGAGAATCGCAATCACTGAGATGGATAACAACATGCTTTATGAGGAGTATAGAATATGTAGCGATTATAGTTCGTTTACAGGAACACACAAAATAATTGTGGTGCATTTTAATGATGTTATGATACTTCAAACATAATAAATTCACTCAAGTGCGCTACAACATGTTTTCTATAGATTATGCAGTGCATTTATCGTTCATTTACAGACACACACAAAAGAATTCGTTTATAGGACTGACTATAATCGATAATTGCTGGAAGTGCGTTTTCCGCAGTGGTATGCATTTTTAAATTTATCTAATTTTGAGTGTATTATGTGGTGCGTATAAATTATATAGATAATATACAGGGCCGCACGAAATAATTCGTCCAGATTATTGGATATGGACAGCAATTACTGAGAATGAATTTTTACTCAGTTATGTGTTTTTAAAGTTGCATGTTTAAACATAAGTAATCACTCATTTCAATTTATGGAAAATATGAAATTCCTTAGTAGCATTGAGTTAGTGTTGGAAAATGCTTCATAATCTATGCCTGAAGCATAATTTTTCGTCTTGTTTTAATCCTTGCATTGTATAAAAAAAATGCGTTGGTTTTCGAACCTGTTTTAGGAATTAGTTTATAAAAATTCTTATCACAAACTCTAATCTTTTTACCTTAAATGTTGGTTTAAAAAAACATATAGATTATATGTAATTATAAATAACACAGCAGAATCTTCGTTTTATTCCTTTATTCTCAATTGCTAGTAAACATTTATATTAAAAATTTTATTAAATTAATCAGAATGAAAAAAAAATAATCGTGTTATTTTTTTAAGTAACTTGATAGAAAAAAAAAATTTATCTTCCATGCTGCCTACATATTTACTACTTCACTTAAAAGCAATATTTATAAAAAATAGAAAATTTTTGTTTATATAGAAAAAATAAGTATGTTTGTGTTTCCATCGCCACAGGAGATTTTAAAGCGCGTAAAACTTAAATCGGCTTTAAAAAAAAAATTCTGAAATATAAATATTTTATCAACATTTCATGCAAAAGCTTTTTGCTTTATCCATACATTTAGTGCTATTCAGTTTTTAAAAACTTTTCACTGAAAATAAAATTTACATTTTTTAAATCAAGATATTGAATTTTCGTCATTTTATGCATGTTTATAAAATATATTTCTAACAGTAAAAGCGTATTATATATATATATATATATATATATATATATATATCCGTCTTTTTTTGTTAACACTTTCCAACACACTGCAAAAAAAAAAAAAAAAAATGTTGATTTTACAGTATAATACTAGCATCCCAGCTGCCAGTATTATACCGTAAAATAAGCAGTAATACGCTACCGGGCATGCGCGGAAGTGTTTACTAACTTGTTAAATTTTATTTTCTACTTTTTAGTGTTTAAAATTTTTACTCTTGCAGTTTCTTATCATTACTTAGTGATCGTGGTTTGACGCATAACTAACTCCATTGTTACATTTCATATATTGTTAAAGTTGTAACGATCTTGTTTATTTGAAAATATATGTATCGATTTATCACCTGCACTAACGGTAAAATACCTTAAGATAAATTATTAATTTATATTTGAATTTTAAAAATATTTTAATATTTTAAATGTTTTAAATACAGGGTGTTTCTAAATGAATATCGGGATTTTAACGCTTGGTAGTATTTATTACATACAACTTAAATATATAATTAATACATAAAATGAAAGAGCAACTCAAACAGTTTTACCTACAAGCTTACAAGTGTTCAATGTGAACACCTTTCGTCACACAGCACACATGAAGTCAATAGCTCAGTTCTTCCCAAACGTTAATTAGTGTTTGTGGGGTAATTGTTGCAACAGCTACCTTAATCCTGCTTTTTAGGTTGGGTAGGTCAGCTGGTAGTGGAGGCACATACACTCGATCCTTTATGAACCCCAACAGGTAGAAATCACATGGCGTCAGATCGGGTGAGCGTAGAGTGGCGTTTGGGAAGAACTGAGCTATCGACTTGATGTGTACCGTGTGACGAAAGGTGTTCACATTGAACACTTGTAAGCTTGTAGGTAAAACTGTTTGAGTTGCTCTTTCATTTAATGTATTAAGTATAATTTTAAGTTTTTTATAATAGATACTACAAAGCGTTAAAACTCCGATATTCATTTAGAAACACACTGTATTTTTAATATTTTCCAATGATAATACAACCTTTGATAAATATACACCTGTATACAACTTATTTTTTATAATTCTAGCCTATCAGAAAGTGAGTGAAATATCGATCACAAAATTTCATCTTTACATACATGAACCAACTTAAATTAAATAAACAAAAGAATGTAAACACGTCTTTGTTTAAAGTATTTCACTTTTTATAGTGTCCCTTCAATGGTTGAAAACTGTGTATTTCTGATTTTTATTTTTCCTGTAAAAATGTGCTTTTGTTGCAGTTTTTTAATGGGTAACTTTCACACAGAACGCACACAAGCATATAATCATATGCAAGGTGCCCATAAAATAACGGTACGTGTTATGAGCCATCTACCAAATAATCTATTAAAGGAAATATAGCACAACTTGGTGTGCGTGTACGCGAGTGAAGCATGCAACTTCGATTTTTAAAGAAAAAATATTAGTACCAAAAGTTGCTACCAGCGAGAAACTTTGGTGCAAAAATAGTAATATTTCTTATAAATGAATAAGTAATTACCAAAAAAAACTACAAATACAAAATTTCTGCACAACAACTAGCAATTCTTCATAAGAAATTGTGGTGTTTTGAAAGAAAAATGAACTTGTTCCTGTAGTAGGCAGCTTATGTACTCTCTGCCATTCAAAACAAAGTCTTCAGAAAATGACTGCTTTCGCAAGCTTTCGTTTCGAACTCTTAACTTGTTTAATACAAATCCTTCACAAAGTGAAAGAACTTACATCAACGTAAGATAACAATTTTGTTTATCCTTCCAGCTGGTACAAATTTTACGATTTTTTTTTTTTTTTTACTTTGTTTCCGAAAATGGCACTCAAATTACAATTGAATGTTTACTACTGATATATTTGATTACTCTTCAAACATGTCTCTTATTTCTATTATAGAAAACCTTTAATTTGTAATAGCGTAACTACTGTCCTCAAAATATACACCATGTGCCCGCTCGTACAAAAAAATCTAAAATATACGTTATAACATTGCCAAGAGCAACAAACAATCTGAGTGCGAGCTACGGTTCCGAATGTACAACATGTTTGGAAAAAAATACGCATACTACACTTAACATTTATTACAAATACCGCGTAATATCATTAGTTTTGTTTTTGTAGCTCTCTGTTCTAAAAAAAAGTAATTAGTACTGATCCCGTCACTGCCGTATTTGAATTTATTGTGACATTTTCTTTTTCACAACTCATAATAATAAAAAAACATAAAAACCGGCAGTTATACAGAGTGAATCTAAACTCTTGGGCAAAATTTTAAGGGGTGATAGTACACATCAAGACAAACAATATTAAATAAAAAACTAAGGTCCCAAACGTCTTCCAAAAGGGGATGGGCGTCATTAAAGTTTAGGGTCCAAAATTTCAAATGATTATAAAAAACGGAAAAATTGATCAATTCGTTTGCGGTTTTCGCTAAAACTATTCTTTATGTCAGTATTTTCTTAAAAACAAATTTTAAAGATAAAGTTTTAAAAAATGCTGATAGAGGGCGCTTTAGATTTTGGAGTAACGAAAAACTATTTTTTACCGTTATTTTTTGTATCTCATTAAATGCTTTCAAAAGCTTAGACTTAAACTTAAATTTTGAGCTCAAAATCTGAATCGTTGGGAGTGATTAAGTAGCGCAAACTGAACTGCGTTCAGGAGTTGAAATTTGAAACACCTCCCCCCCCCCCATTCCTAAACACAGTTCCGTTATTCCCGATCTTGGTGTCGTAGACCAGGCAGAAACAATATGAGTTGTGATTTTCCAACTGGACGAAAAATGTCCAGGCCAGGATTCGAACCTGGGATCTCTTGGCTGAAGCTGCCATGCTCTACCAACTGAGCTATCCCGGTTGAACCTGAAGGGCATAATTCATCCAGTTCATGCCCTCCAGATTCAACCGGGATAGCTCAGTTGGTAGAGCATGGCAGCTTCAGCCAAGAGATCCCAGGTTGGAATCCTGGCACGGACATTTTCCGTGCAGTTGGAAAATTACAACTCGTATGATTACTTTACCAATTTGAATAATTTTGTTAAAATTAATCCAGGCAGAAACTACTACCCCCTACACGTAAAATAAACGATAGAGTAATGACAAAATTAAATAGAAAATTTATTCATAACAGAGATGAGCAATTTCTTCGCCCAAAATAAAAAGAAATAATTTGATGTATGCATGTAGTGCGCAATATGAATGAAGATTGACACGTAGAAAATGGTACACGCATGATGTTCGTGAGGAATCACAAAAGCTGCTCGAAAGAGTGCCCACCAGCAACGATGCAGGCCTCACACCGCCGGCGGAGGGAGTTGCGAACATTAGTGAATACTGATCGCCGGTCCGGATACAGGGACCGGTCTAAAAATGTAATTAAATTGACAAGCAGAGTACCTGGAAGTTTAATGATTGAAAATTTGGCAAGGTAGTGACAAAAGTGTTATATGTAGATAAGACACATTCATGAAACAGTTTTTAGGTTTAAATAAAGCTAACGTTTATTAAACATATCACAAAATACAATAAAGATGAAAAATATGACAGACAATTTAAATAAAATATTATGGCATATGGCAACTTAAACAAAAAGGTGGCAAAATAATATAGCATGAAGTAACTTAAATGAAGCCTTCAAAGTATACTTGTAGAAAAGTTCATTTTAACTTACATGATAATTAATTGAACGTGATGACACAAATTAAAACAGGCCTTTTATTTTTATTAGTCACCATGGCATTGATGTGAAGAAAATGAGTTGAAGAACAGTCCACACACACTATTAATCCTTGAAATGAACGTACATCACCAACAGAAGAAAGAAAAACAGCAACTTCAACAGCCGAAATAAACAAACACTAAAAAAATGTTTAACACCATCATTGCACTCATAAAAAACTTTACACCGCCACTGATATTGTTTCTTCTTCATCTACCAATATCATTTTACTAAAGCTGCCTCACTCTCGCCATTCAAACTGCCTTTTCATCCCTTTTAAACAACATCAACATACCGCTTTCCGAAAACGCCCCCTTTCTGATGTGCTAAGTTGAGAAGTTCTCAAACTGCCCATCGGCAAAGTAATCTAGAGTGCCTTTGAAGACTGTGTCACGGCGTCTGGGCGCATGCTCCCCTATACTATTACGATTGAAACGATATCGAAGCTGTCGGTTGCAACTGAATTCGGAAAAAGGCTGAGAAAACGATGGTCGATGTGGTGAACGATATCGAAACGAACAGTAAACATTATCGGCGAGTTGAAAAACGAAAAGAAAGATTTGAACGATACTAGAGATGGAAAACGATATCGACTGAAGAAAATTAATACAGGATTGAATGGAAAATTAGGCAAGTACGAAAAGGTGACATTATGTAGAAGTTTCAAGGTCCAAAAATATATACATAGGGCTAACATTTGCCCCCCCCTTGACACTTATACTGAAATTATCTGATAATATAACAGTTAGAGACATTCATAGTTAATCAGTAAAAATTTCTTTAATATATTCACATTCAACAATATAAACACAATTCAACAATAATTACACAATTATAACAAGTAAATATATAGGTATATTAATATAAACACTTATATAAAATAAAAATAAAACATTGATCCTCACTACTTTGAGGGAACATACTTACATGAAACGTACACACTTACGTGACTTTCACAAAAAACAGCTGAACCTTTTAAAAAGGAATTTCTTTTCAAACACACAAAGAAAGTTCTTGTTTCTTGCTTGTATCATAACTTACACCTCACCATACTAACATATGGCTACATTTACCAACACCTAATTTTTCTTAGACAAGAAATAAATACACATATGTATTTCAAATATTCAAATTTCAGTGAGCTCACTTAAAAATAAAAAAATATATGTGTGTACACAAAAAAAATAATTTTTATGCAATATTTATAAAGCTATTTGATAAACATTTGCATAATAGGATTGAAAAATACTTGTTACAACTCGATTTCCAATAGCACGAACGGGACAAAAGTGGCAGTTCTATTAATAAAAACGAGGGACTTACAGAAAGAAAAATAAGATGCCCGCGACAGGCCTTCCAGTGACCAGAGCACTCACGAAGGCCGCTACCCCCTGCAGGTCACTCTGGCAATTACATTGTCACCTCTGCGAGACGCTTCTTGAGGCTGCTCGTAACCCCGGAAGATGAACCAACATGAGGTCTGATCACGTTCCAGTGGGAGTTAAATTGTCCATGCCCTTGGAAATGAGAGTACTCAAAAATATAGCATCAAAAATTTGATTATGAAGGATCCTTCTGAAATAAAAATTAAAACAAGGTATAAACACGATGCTATTACAGAAAAGTTTTATATGTATAATCACAAGGTTCGAACATTAATATATAAAAAGACACATGCAAGTTCCTTTATTCAGAAATTCAAAAGAGATAAAGTGAAACTTTGAATGTTTAACTAGAAAAATTTTAAACAAGCTTTTAACGCTTGAAGAAAAGAAATTTTTTTTTGTTCAACAATTCAAAAAGGAGAGGAGAGTTTTTTTTTTCTTCTAGTTTTAAGTGTACATTTTAAATTTTTAAGAGCCAAAAATAAATATAGTCTCAATGAACTTAAGTAGAGCAGCTTTTGTAAGTGGTTTTGTAAAAATGTCAGAAAGATTGGATTTGCTATTAACGTGATTTACTAAAAATATCTCTTGGTTTAATAAATCGCGTACAAAGAAAAGTTTAACATCTATATGTTTTGTCCTATAGTTTTCTATGGGGGATTTAATGAAATCTATTGCTGCCATATTATCTACTAATAAAATTGGTTTAGTTTGTGGACCTGAAAATATGTGTTTATTATAACATTCTGTGATAATACGGCTGAACCAAAGAAGCTCTTTAGTTGCTTCTGTTAAGGCCACGAACTCAGATTCCATAGTAGACAAGCATATTGATTTTTGTTTAAAAGCTCTCCATGTTATCGGAGCTTTGTCTAGCATAAGTAATTGACCACCCATAGATGTCCTGTCATCACGATTGGCTGCAAAATCCGCATCTGTGTATGTGATCAGGTTAATTTTTATGACAAGGTAAATTTAATTTATAGTGCTTTGTATAGTTAACGTAACCCAGAAGTTTTAAGAGGCCGACACAGTGAGCTATCCCCGGATTGCTTTGGAATTGGCTGAATATGTTTACTGCATAAGCAATATCAGGGCGTGTTCTGCTTGTTAGAAAGGATAGGCACCCTAACACACTTCTATATGGGTAGTTAAGCATTTCTTTAATTTCTGCATCTGTTTGAGGGCACTGTAATTTCAAATAGACGACCCCTTTACTAATCGGGAGTGAAGAAATGGGAAAGTTATACTCCTCAAAACGTGTGCAAATTTCTTTAATGTATTGCATTTGATGTATAGAGACTACACCTTCATCTTCCTCAAACTCCACCCCCAAACAACTTACGGGTTTTGCCCAAGATTTTTATATCGAAATGCTTAGTTAAAAGAGTTAAAACCTTGTCAATGTATTTTTGATGTCTGCTTAAAATGACAAAATCGTCATCATATAATAATAAAACAATGTAATCAGAAAATGTATAAACACAATTGCACCAATCTAACTTTTTAAAACCAAGAGAAATTAAAACTTTATGCAATTCGTAGAACCACACTCTCCCGCTCTGATGTAACCCATATAATGCTCTTTGAAGCTTACAAACCAGGTGTTCTTTTCCTTTTATTTCAAAACCAGGGGGCTGTTTCATATAAACCTCATCGGTTAATGGGGCGTATAAGTACGCTCCTTTCACGTCACATTGTAAATGAGTCCACCCGTGACAAGACACTAAAGCTGCAAAGAAAAAGCGAATTAAACTAAAATTGACTACTGGTGAAAATGTTTCATCGTAAGTCTCGCCCTTAATCTGTTTGTAGCCCTGTGCTACTAGCCTTGCTTTGTATCGTGCTATGTGCCCTTTATCATTAAGCTTAATGGTAAAAACCCACCTACATCCGAGAGGTTCTTTATTGGGTGGAAGGTTAGTTAAGACCCATACCTTTCTGTTGTTAATTACTGCTAACTCCTCCCCCATTGCTTGTTTCCAGAGCTCCCATTCAGGTGATTTTAAAGCCTGTTTGTATGTATTGGGTACTACCTGGTCTAGTCATGCATCAGAGTTGTTGGATTCTAAAATGGAGAAATGTGGTGGTGTACTGCCTGGACTAGAACTAGCGCTTGAGCACCGTGAGTGCCCATGTACAATACCTTCATGTTTGTCTGCTCCTCTAAAACAAAAGATAGTTGGATTAAATTTAATTCCATGTTTTAGACAGTAGTCACGGACCTCTCTAATTGACCTTAACCTCTGTGTCCCTCCAAACTCATAATAGTAAATGTCTGTACGCCTTCCATCAGGCCTTGTTACAGGTTTTCTGAACCAGGTAACTTCCCTCAAAGTTCTTGAAAGCTCCTCGCCTTCCTCCTCACTCTCATCCATAGATGGGTGTCCGGCGGCGGAAGCAGAAAAACCTGAGGTGCTTTGTTCTGTTATTGGAATTACAGACTTATGAAATTTGTCAGGTTGAATTTCTTTTAGTGGGTCAATTTCGGGAGGTTCAGATGATAGTGTGTAAGTGGATCCCAGATCGCTTCCGTTGTGCTGTTCTAAACTAGCAAAAGGGTCTGTGCCTAAAGAATAAATAGGGCCTTGTTCAGTCCCAACGTAGGTGTCTTTGGGTAAGGTTGCTTCTTCGCTGAATCTTACGTTAATTGTTTCGATGATCTTATTTGTGTCTGGCAGCCAAATTCTATACCCTTTTGTAGACATTGCATACCCTACTAAAATCCCCTTTCTAGCTTTAGGCTCAAATTTGGTGCTTCGGAGTTGTCTGGGTACTCCCACATATGCAACTGTGCCAAAAGGACGTAAGTGTCTTATGGACGGTTTGTTTCCACAATAATATTCAAATGGTGTTTTCTTATGTGATTTGTGACAAACACGGTTCAGAGTGTAAGTAAAATACAAAATGGCTTCTGGCCAAAACTTCAGACTTAGTTTACTTTCATGTAGTATGGAACGTGCTCCGTCTACAATGGTTTTATTGAGTCGTTCCGAGACGCCATTTTGTTCTGGAGTATATGTGTTCGTGAACTCGTGTTTTATACCATTTTCCTCAAAATATCTTTTAAAAGCTTCATTTGAAAACTCCCGCCCATTGTCACTACGTACATGTTTAAGTTTCGTGTTTAGAAAACGTTCGGCCCTTTTGACATGGTTTGTGAAAACTTTAAAGACTTGTGATTTACTACATAATGGATAAACTGATGCCTTACGGGAAAAATCATCCGTTATTGTTAAAAAGTACACTGCTCAAAACAATTAAAGGATATTTGAAGTTTTATATAAAATAAAGATATAAACGAAATTTTTTTTGCCGAAAATAGAAGAAGAGAATCACAAATGCAAATTTTTCAGGTTTTCAAACTGTGGAATATGGAAATTTTGAGTTCGACGTCAAAAACGTCGCTTCAGCGGCAGCGAATGAAATTTCACTTTCAACTGGATAAAAGAGAATGAAGACAAGGATGATCGGCATTCAGTGATTGCTTTGTTTCGATGAGTACGATGTCTCAGTGAAGTCATTTGACAGATTCAGAAGCTTGGAGAATTGTTGGTAGGTTAGAAGGGGGCCAAACTCAAGCCGAAGTAACGCAAGCCATTGGAGTGTCACAAAGTGTCATTTCCAGGATCTGGAACCGTTTTTTGGAGAGTGGATGTGCAGGCCGAAGACCAGGGCAAGGTCGTAGACGGGCAACAACGCCCAATGAAGATCGGTATTTAGCGTTAACAGCTCGGAGACACCAAAACATGAACGCTACTCTTCTCCAACAACACCTTCGCTCGGCTACAGGCACCACGATTTCAACTCAGACTGTCCGAAACTGGCTCCATGCTGTAGGTCTGTATGCTCGCCGACCGATGGCATGTGTTAGATTAACATCAAGGCATCGTCGCGACCGCAGGGAGTGGGCGACCGAGCATGTCAACTGGAGGAGAAATGAATGGAGCAATATTCTGTTTTCTGACGAGTCCCGTTTTTCTGTGTATCCGGATAATAGGCGTATTTTCATCTGGAGGGACCGTGGCAGTAGGAATAATCCTGCGTTCGTGCACGAAAGTGTCAGATTTGGCGGTGGAGGAGTGTTGGTGTATGGTGGCATCTCCATTGACGGGCGCACTGACCTCTACATCATTCGAGATGGAGCTCTGACTGGTCGCCGATATAGGGATGAGATCCTCAGACCTATTGTAGTCCCTTACGCTGCAGCAATCGGAGATAGCTTCATTTTAATGGACGATAACTGCAGGCCACATCGTGCAATCCTGGTGGAGGATTTCCTTTTCGAGGAAGGAATCGTTCGAATGGAATGGCCAGCGTGTTCTCCAGACATAAATCCAATCGAGCACGTTTGGGATTCTCCAGGAAGACGAGTTTCTGGCCGCCAACAACCCCCACAAACTCTCCAAGAACTGGAAAGAGCTCTTCTGGAAGAGTGGGGCAGAATACCCCAACTCGTCATTAATAGCCTCATTGAGTCCATGCCTCAAAGGTGTTCAACGTTGCTGGCCGCCCGTGGAAACCCAGGGGGGAGCCATTTCCCTTTAGTTCTGGTATCAAGTTTTCGGTTTTTCTGACGTCACTGAGCGTGCTAAGAACGATTCTTTCAACGGGAAAGCACGCATTTTTTCATTTAAAATAGCATTTCCGCTTTAAAAAAGTCGTTTCTTTGGTCATATGAAAGCATACTTCTTCAAACTAAAACATTTGTCATAAGCGAAAGTATTTTTTTCTAGGAATAAAGCGATTTAAAGGGATTTTTTTTTCCTTCAAATGAAATAGTCGTGTATCTTTTTTGCTAAGATATGGAGCTTTTATTGCTTGTTATCTTTGGTCGATCTTTGAAAGAAACGGGATTGTGAAGTAAACATTTATTGTCATTTTCTTTGACAGTCAGGGCAGTTTTCCCTCACACGAAGCTTTAATTGCTTCTCAGAAAGAGAGACTTCCAGTCAGTTTTGCTAAATACGAAATTTGAAAGCAGAACTTTTGGGTTACGCTCCTGCTAAAAGAATATTGCATGAAAGTGCTGTGCCAACTTTAAAATTTCCAGAAACATGTGCTGTGAATTTTAAAAAAGAAACTTCACTCGGAATTGATTTTTCTTGTAGCAGTTCCTCTCCAAGCATAAAAGAAACACTTAGACATATTAGGTTATATAAGGTTATATTTTAATGAGATTCTCGACAGCTCACTTTCGAAAAAAATTAATTTTATCGAAAATGCATGCAAAAAAATCCAACTGTTTTTTCCAAAAATGCACAAAAATATAATAAATGCACAAAAATATAATAAATGCACAAAAATATAATTAAAACATTTGTGAAAACAAGAACTTTCATTCGATTGAGACATAGTAATCATATATTCATCAGAAATAAAAAGAGATACGCTGCCAGAAAATCAAAAATGTGGATTCAATCAACTTTGATTGCACGATAAAACGAAAAATAGCAAATAATGGAGCGCACATCTAAAATGAGTCTTCAAAATGCACCCTGTGATGAAATAAAATTCTTGAAATAAAAGCCTATTCTGAGGGTAAAAACCTAAAATATATTAATTATTAAAATATTTTTATATAATTTTTTCATCCTACAGCATTAAAATATAATTTTATATAACCCTTTTGGAAGTTTTTTATGAAAATACATTATTCTGAATTTCAAATATAATTTTTCTATATCTCCTAAATCTGTCAGTTTAAAAAAATAGGTAATTTAAAAATTAAAGTTTCTATTTTTCTTTGTGTTTTAGATCTTCCTTATAAATACTGCTGTCTTCCTTTTTATTCTAATATATATATATATCAATTTGATATTCAATCACATAAACTATCTGAATGGAATTTGAAGAAACAACATTAAATTTTAAAATTAAGTTTTAAAACGCTAAATAGAGATGTAATTTTAAATTTTAAATATTATTTGGAAATAAAATAAAAAAGTTGCTTAAACTTTAAACGCTCTTTCACGCATTAATTTACCTTATTATTTTTTTAATTATTTTATGTTTATTATGTGCATTTATGTTTATTATATGGCATTAAAATAGCATTTTAAATAAACTTTTCGGAATGTGTTTATAAAATATATTACTTCGAATTTCAAATTTTATTTCCACTAAATCATATAATTATACCGCATGAATATTTTAGTTTAAAAATATTAAATATTCAGCTGTTTACTTATTAAAATTTCTATTTTATTTGTCTTTTAAATCTAATTATGCAAAACTCAATATTGTGTATCTGTGGTGTGAGGTTGAAATCTGAATGATTATTATTTTTTTAAAGTTTTTTATATGAAAGACGTGTCGAAATTACAATGATATTAGAATTATTACAGATTTCAAATTGAATACCGATCAAATATTATAAATATACTATACTAAAAATTATTAACCGCATTCATAAAAACATTAAATTTGATACTCTTGTAGGTCTTTAAGATTTTATTTATAAAAATTACTATTTTGCTTTTTTAGGTTTATGAAAATGAACTTTTCATACTGAGGCGCAAACGAAATGCAATGATAAAGATAGCCAATTTAATAACCAAATTTCGGCAAATTGAAAAGAGATAATACTTTAAATTTTAGATGTGATGCAAGTCCTATGTATAAAGAATATATTTTAATTTTTAAATTTCTTTTCAAATGAAAATTTCGACTGATACTTTTCAATTAAAAATAGCGCGTTTCTAATTCAAATCAATTGGAAAAGTGGACAGAGCACGCCGAGTGACGTCAAACAGCGAGGGGCTCCCCATTGGCTGCAGAGGGAAATGGCTCAACCTTATGATATAGTAACCTTGGTGGAAACCATAACCCCTACTGAAAATGATTTTCTTTGAAGAAAACACCTTTTCTTATTCTTTTTTTCTCATATGCACAAATTGTGTTTTTTTCCTTTTGTACACAAATGCGCAATAAAATGCATTTTTTTCTGCCAAACATGTGTAATTTATTCTCATATAACCTACTATGTCTGTCGACCATGTATCAATCAGCTAAAAAGTTTCCCAGATACAAAATCCACCTAAAACTGCAATATCCTTTAATTGTTTTGAGCAGTGTATTTCTCTCCACCTCTCCCAGTTACTGTAGTAGGTCCCCACAAATCTGTGTGTAAAAGTTCAAGTGGCTTCTTGGACCGGATTTGATTTAGTGGTTTAAAAGATGTGCGTCTATGTTTATTCAATTTGCATGTTTCGCAATGAAAGTCTCGGTCTTTAATGTGTGGTAAGCCTTTAACGCCATTACACCTCTGTGTATGTTCTATTAGTGTGGGACTGAGGTGACCTAGCCTACGATGCCATAATCTGAAATCATCTTTTTGTACTGTCGAGGCCTCAAAACGGACCTGTTTAAATTTTACGTTGTTGCTAGGTTTACTTTTACTTTTAGAATTGGCATCGGGGTGGATGTAATAAATTCCATTTTTAAGGGTAGCCCTAAATAGTGTTTTATCATTTGTGTAGGCTTTAACTCTCCCTTTCCCTCCTTTGAATGTTGCGCCTCTACTATCAAGGCGAGAGCCAGAAATAAGATTACGTCTTAAATTAGGACAATACATAACATCCCCTAGACACAAAGATGATCCATTTAAATTAAGATTAACAGTGCCAGTTCCTTCAATCGGGAAAGTTGCTCCATCGACAGCAATGGCAAGTTCGTGGTTATGAAGAGGCTGAAAAGACACATAAAGTCCTCGATCTTTGCAAAAGTGGTGCGAGGCACCAGTGTCAAACACCCAGGCATCGTCTTCCCCCTTAACTTTACTAAGGTTAGATTGAATGAGGAAGTTTACCTGACTATGGAATGTACTTTGATGCTTTCGGCTCGGTCTGGATCTAGGAGCTCCATTTCTGTTCTGATGATGGACAGGGCTACCTCTGGATGTAGAAGACTCTCTGGAACTGGTGCCAACTGAGGACTCGGGACCTGACGTGGCTGGAGAAGGGGCCTTACACTGATTTTTGCTGTGTCCAATTTTTCCGTACTTGTGGCATCTACCTTTAAATTTCCGTCGGTAACTCGTGTTACTTGGTGGACGACGACTTCTAGAAAAGTGGAACTGGACGGCAAGTTTGTTTTTGTCCTCTGACCTGAGCTTAAGACGAGACTCCTCGGCGACTAGTTCAGTCAAGATGTCAGAAAACACAAACTTTGAATCTGGCCAACGAAGTATGTTCTGGACTAGACTGTCATATTTTTGAGGGAGCCATCTGAGGAGTTGGAACGACAGATAAATTTCTTTAATTGGCTCATTCATTGCCTTCAGTTGGTCAGCGATTCGGTTGAGGCGAGCAGCATACATATCTATAGACTCCTCTGGTGCTATTTTGCATGCCAACAACTCTGAAATTAACTGCATGTGGCGGGCTCTATTATCAGGTTGGAAATGGGATCGGAGCTTTGCCCATGCATCTTTAGGATCGTCAATGTTCTCAATTATTCGACGGAAGTCAGGCTCGACATTCAGGTAGATTATGGACAGTGCTGAACGAACTCTGGATTGATAGTCCTTGTATGCCGCTGCATCACTCGTATCAGGCACAGTCTCTGTTCCCTTAACAATGCCCCAGGCATTTTTGTCCAATAGAAGGAACTTGATGTCAGCTTACCAGTTTCGATAATTATGGAAATTTAGCTTGTTTATGCTCACCTGTATGTTAGCCATTGCCAAGGAAGAATTTTTTTTTCCAAAAAAATGTACAAAAAAGGTACAAAAATTTTTTTTTAATTTTTCAACAAAATTTCATAAAAATAAATATTTTAATTTTAACTGTCATACTGAAATTTATGAAATTTTTTTGTAAATGTGCCCCCCCCCCACTAAAATTCACTAGTGGGTCTAATTGCCGCCATCTACTAACACTTGTCAGCTAACCCTTGCCAAAGGTTACGGCCCTTAAAGGGTTAATATGGCTTAAATAAGCCCGGCCCATAACCGTGATCGCCGGTCCGGATACAGGGACTGGTCTAAAAATGTAATTAAATTGACAAGCAGGGTACGTGGAAGTTTAATGATTGAAAATTTGGCAAGGTAGTGACAAAAGTGTTATATGTAGATAAGACACATTCATGAAACAGTTTTTAGGTTTAAATAAAGCTAACGTTTATTAAACATATCACAAAATAAAATAAAGATGAAAAATATGACAGACAATTTAAATAAAATATTATGGCATATGGCAACTTAAACAAAAAGGTGGCAAAATAATATAGCATGAAGTAACTTAAATGAAGCCTTCAAAGTATACTTGTAGAAAAGTTCATTTTAACTTACATGATAATTAATTGAACATGATGACACAAATTAAAACAGGCCTTTTATTTTTATTAGTCACCATGGCATTGATGTGAAGAAAATGAGTTGAAGAACAGTCCACACACACTATTAATCCTTGAAATGAACGTACATCACCAACAGAAGAAAGAAAAACCGCAACTTCAACAGCCGAAATAAACAAACACTAAAAAAACGTTTAACACCATTATTGCACTCATAGAAAACTTTACACCGCCACTGATATTGTTTCTTCTGGCATCTACCAATATCATTTTACTAAAGCTGCCTCACTCTCGCCATTCAAACTGCCTTTTCATCCCTTTTAAACAACATCAACATACCGCTTTCCGAAAATGTCCCCTTTCTGATGTGCTAAGTTGAGAAGTTCTCAAACTGCCCATCGGCAAAGTAATCTAGAGTGCCTTTGAAGACTGTGTCACGGCGTCTGGGCGCATGTTCCCCTATACTATTACGATTGAAACGATATCGAAGCTAGCGGTTGCAACTGAATTCGGAAAAAGGCTGAGAAAACGATGGTCGATGTGGTGAACGATATCGAAACGAACAGTAAACATTATCGGCGAGTTGAAAAACGAAAAGAAAGATTTGAACGATACTAGAGATGGAAAACGATATCGACTGAAGAAAATTAATACAGGATTGAATGGAAAATTAGGCAAGTACGAAAAGGTGACATTATGTAGAAGTTTCAAGGTCCAAAAATATATACATAGGGCTAACAAATACCCGGGCATCTCCCGGATATCGCCTGCTACGACGGCAATCCTCGCAACCAGGTCGGAGTCGGAGTCGACGGTAAAAAATAGTTGTTCATTACTCCAAAGCCTAAAGCGCCCTCTATCGGCATTTTTTAACTTTATCTTTAAAATTTATTTTTAAAATAATTTTTTAATTTAATTTTGTCATCCCTCTATCGTTTATTTTACGTGTAGGTGGTAGTAGTTTCTGCCTGGTCTACGACACCAAGATCGGGAATAACTGAACTGTGTTCAGAGGGGGTTCAAATTTCAACTCCTGAACATAGTTCAGTTTGCGCTACTTAACCACTCCCAACGATTCAGATTTTGAGCTCAAAATTTAAGTTTAAGGCTAAGCTTTTGAAAGCATTTAATCAGATACAAAAAATAACGGTAAAAAATAGTTGTTCGTTACTCCAAAGTCTAAAGCGCCCTCTATCAACATTTTTTTAACTTTTTCTTTAAAATTTATTTTAAAGAAAATAATGACAAAGAATAGTTTTAGCGAAAACTACAAACGAATTGACCAATTTTTCCGTTCTTTATAATTATTTGAAATTTTGCACTCTAAACTTCAATGGCGCCTATCTCCTTCGGAAGACGTTTGGGACCCTTAGTTTCCTATTTAATATTGTTTGTCTTGATGTGTACTATCACCCCTGAAAGTTTTGCCCAAGAGTTCAGATTCACCCTGTATATATATATATATATAATAAACATGCTGAAACAAGCAGTTTTTAAATCGAAGAATTATTTTTAGCGCTATTGAATGTTGAAATCGGTCAAAATTGTTCAGTTAAAAAAGTATTATATTATCAAAAACCATGCATGGCAATTTAACCACCTTTTGCAGGCACATATTTGACTAGATTGTGGTGTGGAATATGCAATATATTTTTTTAATTGTTTATTTTTTTTCAATTTTTATTCAAATTTACATTATTTGAATAAAGATTTAATTCATAGTTTGAAATAACCTTTTATACCTACTGTTACCAGATTTTAAAAAGCCTAAATAATTCTATTTACAATCAGTTTTCAATTTAAAAATATATTTATCCGTGACTTTTATAAAAGAAAATACACTTTAAAATGATTAAACTATTTCGTGCAAAAAGCATTTAATGGTGACAATTACGTCAGATTTAAAACGATATATTTAAAATGTCACATTTAAAACGATCTTCTTATAGCATCTAAGAAAAACTTTGTAAACGTTGAAAAAGTCCGTGAGGGAGCGACATTTTGTTTACTTAAACATTTGCACTAGCTAATTTTAAAATGTGTAATGTATCTTTCTTACTCAATCACAAATACAGCAATCAGATATTGGAGCAAAGGTGGATATGGGCTTGGGCATTCAAAAATCCTAACGTCAAAGGTGCATGAATGGTAACCTGATTGCAGAAAAGTGCCACTGGTCGTGATAATGTCATTTAACCCTCTGAGCGTTTTGAAAAAGGGTAAAATTGTAATGTTGTTTTCTCTCAATTTTGTTTTAAATGCTAAAAAAATATTATTCTTTCAGCATTATAAATAAAACTTAATTACAAATATGAATGTAACCCTTGAGAGTATTAATCATTCTTCAATGTTTTGAAAATTCATTAAATCTATAGAATTATATTATCTTAAACATTGCATATATTGCAGTGAAACCTGGAGCTTAGTGAACGGAATATTACGTTCCACACGCTTAGAGGGTTAATCTTCCGTAATTGGGTAATATTTTTAAAACAGAGCAAATTAGCCTACTTTTAGAGCCTGAGGCGTCTCGAAACGGGTTGGCGAGAGTAGCTGGTACGGTACAGAGCCCCTTAGTAAAATTTAAAAAAATATATAATTTGTTCTCAACTATACTACGTAAGTAATTAAATATAGCGTAATTAAAATAAAAAGATAAAATGGGAATGATGTAAATTATGTTTTGCATGTCATAATTTTAATTGAATATAAATTATGCTATTGTCATGTTTTTATTTTTTAAAAAGTATTCTTCCGTTTCTTGAGAAAAAGGTACTAAATGTAAAATATCGGAATTTTGTGGGAATAATATTCATACTAACTACAACTGTATTATACTTAGTGCAATATTTTAACCAACTTTTTATCACTACTTCAAATTAAAGCACATTTATTACTTCTAATTTCTTTAAGAATTCTGTTTATCTTAGTTGTTTATGATTTAATTAATTATTAAATATTGGCTAATGCGAGAACATTTATTCTAGCATACATAAACAATTGATTTGCGCATTTATTTTTAAGTATTAGTAAGGGTTATTCAATTTACTCTGAAAACTTGTATAGTCTATATACAGAACACAGTCTCATGATTTTATTAAAAATGCATATTCCACTCTAATAAAACAGTTTTAAAACATATGATATAGCATTAAATTTTGTTTATAAAACTAATGACTATATACTTACTTGAATGAAATGTAATTAAACGTAAATACACAAATAAAATGAAAACTAATAGAAATTTTATAACTTAAAATCATGTTTTGACTGCAAATATTTTTACTGAATATTGATTAGGCTATTGTCATGGTGTTATTAAAACAAATTATTCATGTATCTTCTGAGAACATGCGAAATTATGTTTGTGGACTTGCAACTATACTAATTACAATTTCATTATTCTTAGAGGAATATTTTGACAGGAATTTTAACACCACTTCAATTTATTACAGATTTATTAGTTCGAGTTATTGTGAGAATTCTGTTTATCCTAATACTTTATACTTTAACAAATTATTATACATTGACTAATGCGAGAAAATTTATTCGAGCATGCATAAACAATGAAACAAAATGAACTGCTATTATTTCGAATGCGTTAGATATAAATTTAAAATATGACAAATTTTCATATTTATTTTTTATGTGTTAGAATAAATACTTGAATATATTTTGAAAACCTGAATGTTCTAGATAGAAAACAGCGCATTATTTTAATAAAAATGAGTATTAACTAACAGTAACAACCGGTTTTAATAAAGCTAATATGACAGTATTATATTATGAATTTGTTAAACCTTTATTTATAGATTAAAATACAAGAACTCATTTTTAACTTTTTCAATCACTTGCAAATAATTACAGAATTATCTGTAAAGGCTGATATATATGTATATGTAATAATTTAAAAAATTTGCCATTTTTCCTTAATTAATTTATTCCAAATTCTTACAATTCTAATTTTTTCCCTGTCTTTTAAAATATCTCTTAAATCTAAATTATATTTTTATTCCATAGCTTTAATCAAATTATTCTTTTAATTATTATTCTAAAAATCTTAATCTGTTAAAAGCTACACGTATTTGTAAAAACCTTATTTTTTTTCTTCTTTTGAAACATTCAATTTTTATTTCTTTAGAACGTCTCTTTGTATCATTTTTATTTTTATTAATATTATCATTCGATATCCCATAAATCCTTTCGGCTCGAGCATCTACCGGTTCACCTCCAAATTATGCCGTATATAGTAATAAGTTCCACGGCTTTGCAAGCCTCTTATTCGCTAGTCCTCACCTGCATTAGCGAAAATATTCATACGCTCGCTACCTTTAAAACACCGTTGGAGAGCAGAATTTGTACGTTTTTCTTACTGCCAATAAAAAGCACGTCACCTGGAGGAGAAATTCTGTCAATTTTGGTGTAATAGCTCTAATCATTTTAACATCTGCATGCTGTTCTTATGACTTAATAACCTCAGATATGCACTCTGAAAATTCTCAGTAGTGGAATTGATATTAATTTAGTAGCGTGTCAATAAAAGAATTGATACTAATTATTACTTTTTTAATACTGATTTATCATCTACATAGTCATCTCTTTTTACTTTTTTTTCTATCTATATTTTTATTAAATACTAGAAAGTACCCGTCAAGATTTGACGATAAACAACTTAAAATTTTTATTAGAAAAAATATTTGAATTTTCAATTAGTTGCTTTTGAATTATTTAAATATTGAAAACTTGAACAATTGCTATATTTTAAAGACGATTTCTATAAATATATGCCCAATATATACTCAGTTAATGAATTTTAAACTTGTAATTTATAACACATTATGCTTAGTCTTTAGTAGAAGTTTAACTAAAAATATTATTTGATTGAGTATTTCATTTTTATTTATCACAGTCTTTTTTTTTTTTTTTTTTTTTTTTTTTAAGTAACAATATTTAGTATTTTCTATTTTTTTTTAAACTACGCAACCTTTAAAATTTTCAGTAATTTTATTTTTAACAGTCTCACACTAAAACTCCGAAATTAAAATTTGCTGCTTGCAGCTAACGATTTAAAATATAAATTTATAATTACTTGAATATAATTTCACATTTTCATTTATTACTTAATTATTATTATTTTTTCAAAGCAATAGCACTTAGACAAACATCTATACACTATTATATGCCACCAAATCAATTGAAGAATAAACAGAACAACAAATGAAACAAGAGTGACATATAGAGACTTTAGAGAAAACAAAAAGTCAACTGTAAACAGGGGATACAATCAATTAGGCTGATGTCCTGAGGCCCTCATTAGTTCCCTGGCCTCCCAATATCTGACAGATATACTGTTACTTGATAGTGCGGGGCACAGTGGTAAATGCTCTGCATTCAAGATTACATCCTCTCCACAAATAGGTCAATTTGGACTTTCAAGAATACCAAATCTGAAAAGGTAATTAGGTAGACAATCGTGTCCCGTGAAAAGTTACTTAATTATTAAATCATGGATATCAAGAAAATTCATTTTAAAGTTCTTACAGGAATATTTTTCCTTCATTCTATCTTATCTTCCCTTTTTTTACGGAAAATAATCACATATTTTTCTTAGTATACATATAAATATATTCTTGATAATGGTCATACAAAATATAGCAAAAGTTGTAGATCAGTTCAATTTATTTAATTGATAATTACGTGCATTTTTTTTTATTTAAATATTTTCAATACAAATATTTATAATATTATATTTTTAATATAATTGTAAGTTTGTAAAAATAGTGTTAGGTGTTAAACTTTACTTAATTAAAAAGCATTCGAATAAAAAAAATACAAATCATACAACTTCTTTTCCTGAAAATATGACAGTAATTGAATTGAATTATAGCCAAAAGTATTGAAGAAATCCTTCTGTCGAAAGCAGGATTCGAACTCACGTTCTACGCAGAAAGCAAGAGCTTCAACTAACGCCTTAGACCGCTGTGCTACTCTAACCGCGTTGGAGTGAACTTTAAAACTGAACAGTTTTGGATTTAATCTCACGCATAGGTCAATTTGTTCTGAATCTTACAGATATCCTTTTTCGTTTTAATGTATAGGATTATCTTCTTTATCTATTCATTTTTTAAGTAATTGCCTACATTTATCTTCCATATTATTTAATACTATTAATTATTGTTTACTGCAATATTATTCTCCTTTAATCTTCATTCCTATTTAGATTTAGATTTACAATAATAAATTGCTCTTCTTTTTAAAGATAGTTGGCAGTACAAGCATTTTCTTTTATTGTTTAAAGATAGATGGTAGCTCCACTTCCTAGCTAATCTCTCTTTTTATTATTATTCTTTTCCCCATGATTCTGCATTTCCCACTCCAGAGAATTTGGAATTATAATAAAGCTCTCATTTTTGCATCTATTTTAATCATTATTACACCTTTTGTTTTACTGGTGAGTTGTGTCAACTACTTTTTAGTCTTTAGCTATTACAGATGGTTCATAATTTATTGTTTGGATTTATTATTATTTTCGTTCTTATTATTTCGTCCATGGGTATGGACAACACTTTAGTAGGTACCCTGTATATATATATATATATATATATATATATATATATATATCATCAATAACAACAAAAACCGTTTTCAATCCACTGCTGGATGTAAGTCTTCCCCAGATCCATTGTTTTCTGTCTAGTGCTTTAGTCATCCAATAACACCGGCCATTTTTCTGATTACGTCACTCCATCTTACTTGAGATCATTTCTTGGTCGTTTTTACAACTCTGAGATACCGCTGTAGGGTGTTTGTGCTCAATCTATTGTCTTGTCTTCTTGCAGTGTGCCCAGTCCATTTCCTTTTTAGCCGTTTAATTCTGTCGATGTCAAAAACTTTCGTTTGACTTCTTATCCAGGTTATTACTTTTCTGATTCTTCTGATAATGCCTATCATACTGTTGGGATGCTTATATCTACCTTTGCATCCTAACATTTTTTGTGTACCAATTCAGCGTAAAACCCCTGTCCCTGCACAGAGTTTGATTTATATAAAAACAACCATGCACGTCACAAAATATTAAACAAGACATATAGTCAGGAAGAACAGTACTTCTATGGGGACTAATTATGAATAATTAAAAGGTGATTAACAAAGGTTAATTAACAGTGTTTCGTCACGAAGTTTTATTTTCACGCAAAAGATGGTCAGTGCAAACAAGATTTTATCAGGACTAGACTTTGTGTCGTCGACTTGACATTATAGGACAATGCTGGAATACTAAAATTTATGGCTCTGATTTACAGCATTCACCTATGTGACCCCAAGGACCACCCAACAGATGATAGGAGGTGCTTAGCATGCAAATGGGACTTCTATAGAGATCTATCTCACTCTCATTTTATTGGACAAAATTCTGATTCGTCAAAGAGTCGGCCAATCGGCTTACACATGTAAATTTTATTGTATTTGTTCTGTAACATGCATGTGTATCATTATTATAGTAGAAAGTGTAAAAGAAACACGTAACTTAGAGAGTTCCTCCAGAGTGGAGAACTTAATCTTTTTTATAAGATGTTTGGAGTCCGTGAATTTACGCTCCCTTTCTCAGTGGCCTCTTGAGTGCAAAGCACTTAAGTTAATTTACGGAAAGCTGATATCTAATAAATAAAATGTATTGCTTCCAAGGCCTCTACTAAATATATATTTTTATGCAGTAATTAAGTCATTAGTAAGATCTTAAAGATCTATATTTTTGAAGGGTGCCAGGCGGACGGATGCAAGATCTGCCTACTGCGTTTCCACTCGGCACTGGGTGCCCCACCAGGTATGCCGCTTTATGAATAATAATGTAGTGTCATACATTTTATTTTATGATATAAATAAGGGTTTGTACAGCATACCCCACAAAAATAATGATAATCATAATTATAGAGAAAATGTATTGTCACTGGCAATCTTTAAAATAATTCTTAAAAAATCCACAGGATTTTATTTACTAAATTTTAGAATAAATGATTGTCACAAGCAATCTTTAAAATGATACTTAATAAATCCACAGGATTTATTTTATAAATATTAATAATTTAATCTATAACTTAAACAGCAACATGCTGCTTCCTATTAAATATTGTAAGAAAAGGGATAGTGTCCTTTTCATGTAAATTTAATTCCTTTTAAACTTTTTGTAAATATCTTAGTAATTTTATTTTGTAAATAAATTGGTAATTTAAAATTATTTAATATCTCTTTATTTACCACAATGATATGTGTCAGTTTATTTCTCTCATTAAGCTAATATTTCTCTTTCAGGTAATTCATTTTTAGGGTAGTTATTTAGGAATACTTTTCCCGCCATTTATTCTTATTATTTTTAAGTGTTTAAGGTGGAAGATTCACGAATAACAGGAGGTCAAAAAACACAACGCAACTTTTATATATTTTAATTGATAATTTTAACGTGAGCATTGCTTTAATTTTAACCCTTTTGGCTCGCGTTGCCTGTTATTAGAATTAATTTTACGATCGATCACATTAATTTTATTTAAATATTAGTATTCCAAATGCTCCCATATACTTCTTGGTGTCGGTTTGTTAATGCATGCTAGGTCAGATAAAATGTATATACCAGGAATTAAATTAAGAGTCGATATTCTGCCCAGCACATACATCTTTCCATACTTCGCTATGATGTTTGTAATCTTTGTACCATCCATTTTTTTAACGTTCATGTTTCTGCTCCATAAATTAGTGCAGGCAAAACAAATTGTTTAAACACCTTTCTTTTCAAACAAAGAGGCATATTACTCATCAGTATAATACTGTTCTTCCCAAAAGCCCTCCAACCATTTCTCATTCTTCTACTTATTGCATTCATGATACTGTTGTCCGATGATATTTCCTGTCCCCCCCTCCCCCCTCCCCTCCAAGGTACACACAACTTTCCATTTCTTTAATCCAGTGTTGTTGTAGGCGATTTTCTTTTTTGATGCAAATGAATTGAACATCACTTTATAGTCTTTTCCAAATTTATTTTTAATCCCACACAAATGCTAGCTTCTGCCAAATCTTTTAGCATATTAACCAATTCTTCAGAGCTATTACTAAAAATTAAAATGTCATTAGCAAACCGGAGATGGCTTAAATACTCCACATTTATTCTAAACACTTTGTTTTCCCAATCCAACTTCTTGAAAATAATGTCTAAGACAGCAGTAAAAAGCTTAGGCGAAATGGTATCTCCTTGTCTTACTCCTCTTCCAAGCTTGATGTTTGCTTTTCCGTTGTCTAAACGAATGGTGGCTGTTACTTTCTAGTAAATTTTCTTTGTGATATTGATGTAAGTTTTGTCTATACCATTGTCCTCCAGAGATTCAACTACTGCTGATGTGTAGACTGAATCAAATAATTTTTCATAATCAATAAAGGCAAGGCAGAGAGGTAAATTATATTCTTTATGTTTTTCCATGAGTTCCCTTACTGTTTGAATATGATGCATTGTGATAAATCCACTTCGGAATACGGTTTGCTCATACGTTGTGCTGAGACCAGAGCTGATTCAAGTCTGGACGTTAAAACTTTGGTGAAAATTTTATAAATCAATGACAGTAAGCTGATTGGACGGTAGTTTTTAATGTTTTCCTTCTCCCCTTTCTTTTAAAGTAGCACCATCACAGTATTATTCCAATCTTCTGGTACGTCTGATTTCTCGAGACATTTGGAAAACAGTAAGGCTAGCATTTTTGCAAATTTTTCTCCTGCTTCTTTGATAAGGTCAATTGTAATTCCATTTTCGCCAGGGCATTTTCTTTATTTCATACATCTAATGGCTTGTACGATTTCATCTGTCATCACTGAGATTAACTCTTCCGTTTCTGTTATGTTTACCGTAGGTTGATTTCCCTTTGATCTTCACATTTATATTGGTCGTTATAAAATTTTTCAACAATGTGTACTATTTCATTATTGATTTTGTTGATTATTCTATCTTCCCTCTTCAGTGCAAAAATACCTTTTCTTCAAACACACAGTTTGCGCTTAGCTGATTTTAAACTTTTGTTACCTTCTAGAACATTCTTGACAAGATCACAGTTAAATTTTCTGAAATCTTCTGTAATACATTTTCTTATCGTTTTACATAATTATGCATATTCAACTCTTGATTTAGGATAGTTTTTCTTCATTTTAAATTCTTTGCGTTTCCTCATCAATCTTCTTGTTTCTTCTGTTATTTTCTTTGTCCGCTTTACTTGTGCTTCACCGGCTATTGCCTTGCAATTTCTTATAGCGTATCGGTTAGTTTGTTGTTCACTACTGTAACATCTTATTGTTCTTCTAAAATTAATTGAAGTACTTGGAAACAATTTTTAAGTTCCAAATTAAAATCTTCTTTATGTTTCTGGAGATTTATAATATCGATTGATTTCCTTGAGTGTTGCAAAAGCTTCATTCTTTCCACTTTAGTATTTAAAATTAGTTTGCATCTAACGAACCTGTGATCACTTTCTGTATTGAAGTTATTGCGAACGCTGCAATCCTGAATAATATGCTTTTTTGTTTCTCAAAATACAGTCGATTTCACTTGTTGAGACATTTGCACTACGCCATGTCCATTTTCTTTGTGGCTTTTTCTTGAAAAAAGAATTCATGATATGTATATGTTCACATTCTGCAAACGCAATTTCTTATAGCGTATCGGTTAGTTTCTTGTTCACTACTGTAACATCTTGTTCTTCTTCTAAAATTATTTAAAGTACTTGGAAACGATTTTTAAGTTCCAAATTAAAATTTTCTTTACGTTTCTGGAGATTTATAATATCGACTGATTTCTTTGAGTGTTGCAAAAGCTTTCCACTTTAGTATTTAAAAGTATTTTGCATCTAACGAACCTGTGATCACTTTCTGTATTGAAGTTATTGAGAACGCTGCAATCCTGAATAATATGCTTTTTGTTTGTCAAGATGTAGTCGATTTCACTTGTTGAGCCATTTGCACTACGCCATGTCCATTTTCTTTGTGGCTTTTTCTTGAAAAAGAATTCATGATATAGATCTGTTCACATTCTGCAAACTCAATCAATCTGTTTCCTCTTTCATTAGGTATCCCATACCCATAATTTCCTACTAAAAACTCACCTTTCTTTTTTCGCCAATTCTAGCATTCCAATCTGTTATTATTAACTAGCAGATCCGCCCGGCGGTGCTCGGTCTCGTCAAAAAATAACAGGAAACGCGAAATCACTCTAAAAATCGCTGCACGAAACCCTTCCTCTGGTAACTCTTTGTCTTTCGAAAATTTAATAGAGAGATGGACCCGAAGTGGAAGTAAATTTAATACCACCTCCTCAAATGTCTGGATCATTTGATTCAAAACGGGTCAGTTTTTGGACAAAATTAAAAAAAGGTTACCATCTGATTTTCAAAAAATTTGCATTTTTGGAATCGGATAAATAAACTCTGAGTTTTGATTCAAATAATCCAATACTTTTCTTTATACTCGAGGATGAGTGAAAATGAAACTTTTTCGTTGTCTGGGATTACCAAATCGGTAACTTTCTTTTGCGGTTTCAATAAAAATAGCCATTTTTGGCGCACGCGCAGGAAAATCTGTTAGTTCCGCCGCTAGGGTATACATTTTGTTCTAAACAAATTATCCGACACGTGGCCCCGCTGCCTACGATACCGTATACAGCAGACGAGCTAGGCACGCGCTGTAAAATCTTTTAGTTCCAGTTTCTACCACCAGGTGGAGCATTCCGTTCTAAATAAACCTATTTCCGAACGAAACTCCGGCACTCGTTCCTACTGCTTACGGCACCGTGTAAAAGTCATGCCGTGCTCGCGTGAAAAATCTGTTAGTTTCACTTTCCACCGCCAGGGAGTACCAAATCTATGTCTTAAATAATTAGCTATATCTTAATTAGTTCATGTTAAGTTGAATGAACCGATTTCTGTTGAAATCGGACCCATAGAACCGGAGAAAATAAATCACTCACCTGGATATTAATATTCATAAATGGTGGTAACAATGGGCTGAAAAAATGATACCGAAGTTTATTTAGTACCTAGGACACCTCGGAAGAATGACAGAAAAGATTTCGTTTGAATAGGACCAGGATTAAATGCAAATCTTTTAGATACATTTTCCACCGCTAGAGGTGCACTCTGTTCTAAACAAACCTTTTTCCGAACGAAACTCCGGCACGTGTCCCCGCTGCTTATGACAATGTATAGATGACGTTCTGTGCACGCACTGAAAATCTTTTAGTTCCATTTTCTACCGCCAGGTGGCGCTAAATCTGTATCTTAATTAGTTATCTATATCTTAATTAGTTCATGTTAATTTGAATGAACTAATTCTCATTGAAATTAGGCCCATAGACCCCGAGAATATACTCCTCCCTGGTCATTCATGTTCAGAAATAGTTATGGTATAGATCCATATATATGCATTTTATTAATAAACAAAAACCACATTTTTAAATTCATTTGTTAAAATTATCTCTTCTCTTTTCCTTTTATTCCAAGATCACATCTCGTTTATTAACAGATTAACGCTTTATTCTTTTTGCATGCAGATGCAATTTATTCTCGCATCTCTTGCCTTTTTATTATTACATATACACCGCAGCTCGAATATTAGAACAATTACCAATATGTTTTTCGCTGTGTGTGTATGCAGACTTTGTCCAGTATCATTTTCTTTCTTTATTTAATTCTGAACTTTGAGCATTCGCTAGTTATCAAAATACATTTACTTTTAACTTTGTAATTAGTTCACTTTAACACAAAATTTATATACAGCCGCATTTTCTGTTTTTACAAATTGTTATTTCTGCCTCTATATTTTAGCTGATCGCAGATGTCTCTCAGTATCTAAAAACCACACCGATGTACTTTGTAAAATTACAACCCCCTCTTTCATCGCCAAATTTAAATATACCTATTTCTTATCATTAACGGTTATTTTTTGTCTGGCGTTAATGAGTCTTGCCAATTGTTATTTGGCGTAAAATCACTCGCTGACCTGTGAAAATTGTCATGATAATATTATTCTTTGCTGAGATGTAAATGTGAAAACACTTCTCTTTTTGCTCTCTAATATGGAGCGAGCCAGCCATCTGTTTGCTTTGATTATTATGCTATATTTCGCTTCAAATAAAAGACTAATTTCGACAGAATGAGTTCTTAATGCATCTCCAAACGTTTGTTGTTTCTTTTTACTCCAGGAAACGCATCTGGGGGTTTTGCTTTACAACGAATTTGTGTTTTTAATGGCAATGTAATATTACAGTGAAAGATTCGCTGTGACGATCCCTCTATCTCTTCGATAATATTATTGGAAAGCAAACTACAACTACTGTATACTAAAACTATAGTATAACAGTAGTAACCAAGGACTGAAAATGATACCGAAGTTTATCTAGTATCTGGGGACCTGAAAAAATGTTTTGTTTGAATCGGACTAATAATTAAATAGTTCTGATTTTGGAAGCAGGGGTAGAGTTGCAAAGACTAGAATAAACCCGGTTTAAACCTGGGAATAAACCCGGTTTAAACCTGGGAATAAACCGGGTTTTTTAGGAATAAACCGGGTCTTTTGGGAATAAACCTGGGAATAAAACCGGTCTATTGGAAATATACCGGTTCTTTGCAACTCTAGGCAGGGGGGAAGGAAGGGGTTTTGATCAGAGCATTAACGCGATATTTAAATTGCAACCGAACACTCACCTCCCCCCCTCACACACACACACACACCACAGAATTAAACCAACGACGTTACAAAATTAGGGATTATCATTAACTTTTAAAACAGAAACAAAATGACTTTTTTTTACATGCAAAAACAGTAAGTTATCATTGTTAATTTCTGAAATCAAATACATAAATGACGTATACTTGAAAAAACTCTAAAAATCGCATAAAACTAATCGTAAAAATTCCCAACTCGCTGTTCAATTTGCAATCAGCTGACTACCTTTTCATCTGCCAATCACAATTGCCCGGTTGGCTTCCAGATGTGCCTACAATTCTATCAGCCACCAATCACAACTGCCCTCCAATGGTGTTTGACTTGTAGTAGGCGATTTGTGACGTCATTTGAACCAAAAAACGCTGCAAAATATGAAAAAATATTAAAAAACGCATAAAAAATGGAATTAAAAGAAAAAATCCAATAAAAATATCGGGATAATAAATAATCCGTCATTCCCTTTAAAATTATGATTTTTTTATCTGTAAAGAATTATCAACTTTCTCCAAGCTAAAAAGAGTAAAAAGAAAATGACGATTCTGAGAGTATCTGAGACTGAAATGGAAGCAACCACCGAACCAATCAAGCATTCTGGGCAAAATTACTTAGTGTCGAAGGAAAAAATTCACCAAAACAATAAAAATGGCTGTACAAATTTCGCATAATCTTTTTTGAAAAAAGGATAAAATTTACTGTATTGGTCTAAAAGATTGTAATCGGATTCCGGTAACTAGTGGGTAAATCGCAGCGAAACGTTAAAAAACACTAAAAATCGCATTTTTAATATCATGATTTTTTATCTGTATAGAATTACCACCTTTCTTCAAGCTAAAAATTGAAAAAAAATGACGATTCTGAGCGTATCTGAGGCTGAAATGGAAGTAACCACCGAACCAATCAAGTATTCTGGCGAAATTTCTTAGTATCGAAGGTTAAAATTCACCAAAAATTCAAAAATTGCTGTACGAATTTCGCATAATCTTTATTGAAAAGAGCACAAAATTTACTATATTAGGCTAAAATATTGGAACCGGATTCCCCTTACTAATGTGGAAAAATCGCAGCAAAACGTGAAAAAACAATAAAAATTGCATAAAAATTTAATTAAAAAAACATCTATTCAAAAATTCCAATATCTGGCTTCGAGGTGCAAAACTACATGCATAGAGGTACCTTCCCACCAAATTTTGTAGCTCTGCGTGCAGCGGTCTCTTCAGAACACTACCCACAAGCACACAAACTTCCTTCTTTATTATAGTTGGAGATGGTATGTAGTATTTTCCCTTTTGATGCGCTGAAGATACTTCTTCATAGAAATCCTCAATTTCTTTTTCAGTATAGCTTATTGTTGGTGCATAAACTTGGATAATTTTCAGCTTGTTTCTTCTTGACACTTGTATAACTAACCTTGCAACTCTATTTAGATTCACTATCATATTCTACGATGTGAATTTTCCAACTTTTATGAGAAATCATGTTGAAATCACTTGATTTTCCATCTTCTGTACCTGTGTACTAAAATACTTGTCCACTGGCAAGATCAATCTTCTCTTCAACTTTTCTTTGCTTCGCATAATCCTAGGATATCCCAGTTGATTATTTCTAATTCTTCTTCAAGTTCCTGTAAACGATTTTCCGATGATAGAGATAGTGCATTATACGTAGCCAAGGTCATCAAGTTATGGCAGCCAAGGTCAGCCTGGTGATTCTAAGCACCCTCTGTCCCCATCGCTGATATATATATATATGTATATGTGTGTGTGTATGTGTAGCATTTGTAATTTCACTGCAATATTTTCAACCTTTGTTTAAGATAGAATGGTGAAGAAGTCGCAATCGCAGCACACTCTAGCAGTCATCGCGGCAGGATTAAAAAGCAGTAGAGATCTTAAACACTGAGATTTTTCATAGGCACACAATAACCACACTCAATGACGAAAAAGTGTTTTTATTTAGCAGTTATTTCCCTCATGATAAAGGACTCTCATGCCCTGTGATGCTGCATTACATCGAATCAGGAATTCTTCCACATTAGGTTATCGAATAAGGAAAAAAGAAAACAACTTCAAAGGATTTTGGAATAACACATTCCTTCATTGATGGTCTAAATTCCAGGAATCAACAGAAAAGAACAAGAGTAATATCCAAGCTGGTGTAAACATATTTAAAACCTCTGGCGCAAAAATTAAAAAAAAAGGAAAACAGCAGTAAAAAGGTGTGAAGAGAGTCAAAAAAAATTTCGAGCAATTTCTCGAAAACCGTTGAACACTCGAGATAAAAACAGATAATAATATTAAAGGGAAATTTTAAAGGAGACAATTTAGAAAAGGAATTTTGAGGCGAGAAAAAATATTGCTGGCGGAATGCCAAAAGTAATAAAGACGTGTAGAAAATAATTAGATTTTAGAAGGGAAAAAATAAAAAGGGATTATAGTATCTTAAGACGAAATAAAATGAATTAATGGAATTTTTAAATAGGTTAAAAGTTTTTAAAATATCTTACATATCTACTACAGTCGAACCCCGATTTAACGAATCGCGATTTAACGAATTTCACGATTTAACGAATTTTTTTATGGTCCAGACGAAAATGGAACAAAAATGCTTCGATTTAACGAATTTTTAATCCCAATTTAACGAATAATTTTCGATGCCAAAAAAGTAAAATTGCAGAAATTTTTAATATTTATCGAAAATGTTCAATGTTTCTTACAAAACCTTTTTTACCTCTTCACTGGTCTTCTTTCCCATTATCTTTCTTATAAAAATATCCGCTTCCCTCTTACCCCGTCATCTTGTGGATAGCTCCTCTAGGTGATTCTGACTCGGCCGCTTAGGTGCAGAAGATGATCAGGAGCCTGGCATTGCACGTAGTAGCATTTAGATTGACGGTGGCAGGTATGTGAACGAATCACAACCTCCGAGCGGTGACCCACGAAGAAAGAGGTACTGATAAACTAGGCGGTCGCAGTTTTCCGGACCGTCCCCCTCAAGACCGGTTCTCGGGAGGAAGTGGGATAAAAAGTCCGAGCGAGAGAATGTGATAGGACCACATCCATGATTATCTAGGGCGAGACGGAGATGAGGACAGACTCTGAACAGCAAGGACCACTTGCGGCTCCATAGTGTCGTCTGTTCAGTGCATGAGGTGGTGTGAAGCATTCCTCAGTACTGGCAGATGGTGGACTATAGACGAGGGATGACAAGGGAGGACCGCCCGATGGCACGAGTAACCGGGTTTCCCGTCTGAGCCCCCTCGTGACCGTTCATCCCTTGCAATCCCTCTGCATCTGGAAGAGTTGTGCACCGCCCTCAAGGTTTGGTCGAAAAAGGAAGATGGCCCGTTGACCAGAAGGTAGTTCGTGCCCATCGTAATAACCGTAGTGGTACTGTGGCGGGTACTACTGCTTTGTTAGGGAGATGGCTCGTTCTACCCTATCAGCCAACCAAGAAGAAACGGGTCGGAGGCTCTTCAGTTAAAGTGATGGCGTATAGACAAAAGTCAGAACCCCGGGTCGAGAACCAGTTCGCGTGTCTATGCACATTTCGGAGCTTTCTGAGCCCGACGTTTAGATAAGCAGGAGTTTCTTGAAACTAACTTTCAAGCTACTAACTACCGAGCAGAGGCGCTTCTATGGGGCTCAGGAGGAAGGTATCCACAGTCCTCCCGGATTGTTAGAGCTGCCTATTATTCCCCTTGGTACCGGTCACATGACACGGTTTGGAATTCCTCGGCGTTTCGGGACCAAGTGGCCGGGAGGTAAGGTCTGCTGAAGTTTGTAGGCTCGGGGCTGGATGGCCCGACCTTGGAGCCTACAACCTAAGCAGGGACATGTATATGCGTGCTGGAAGGACATTACGCAGCCTCCTGGGTCTGCAAGCGGCGCCTATTGCTACATCCATAGCTGACGGCAGGCAGGCTAGTGATTATTTTTGCTGATTTGTTCATGTTTGAAAGCGTTGGTAAAGCAATTGCGTGTTCGGGAAACTCGAAATTACGATCTAGGGACGGGTAACTCGAAATTATGATCTAGGAACGGGTAACTTTTTTGGGTATCCGGCTTAGCCAAAGCTTCTGGTTACACGGACACGGGAACCCCGCACAATGTGGTAAATACCTTCTAGTGCATGAGTACTAATGTTGTGACAACAAGTCGTCAAGTGTTTGGGGTGTGAAGGGGGTGACGTTCATTAAACAATGCACTCCCCCCCCCGCGGCCAGAAGCATGGGTCTGTGTTGTGCTCTGAGTCAACTTGTCTCGCCCAGCGCATGTGCATAAGGGTTCTGTGAACCTGGGACCGGAAGATGGCTTGCCCCTTTCCCCTTTCAGTCCATCTATGATTGCTCTGTATTTAGAATGTAGAACTGTTGTATGACCTTGACTAACTTCGAAGAAACGTTCATCCCCTTCTCTAATGAATCAGTAGAGGGTGGGAGAGGTCACTAAAATGCCCATTGACAAGGTTTCTGTGCTCTGCTCTAGACATTCTTGAAATCTATCCTAGTATAACGGCTGAATCGAAAAACGTAAAAGGTTTTCAATAAATAGAAATTTTCTTCAGCGATAAGTATCCTGCTGATTCCACAGATTTTTATTTTCCGAATCTTAAAGTTGTTTTCCTCCCTGCAAATTGTACCCCTGAGCTACAACCCATTAATGATAGGAATTATCCTATTATTTAAAATTCAATATCGAAAACTTCTTACCGAGAAAATTATTGATAATATGGAAGAAAATTCGCAGAAGAAAGGTGAACATTTCCTGAACATTCTCGAATGGTGTTTGACAGTGGTGGAACGCAGTTACTAAACGCACTATCAGTAATTGCTTTTCAGAAGCAGGTTTCCAGCGAGAAGATGAGCTGGAAAATCTACACTACATCGGTGAAAATGATGAAACAATAACTGAGTGGGAGGAAATTCCTTCTGATTGTGAATTTTCTGAATATGTATCTTGTGATGCAAGACTGTCTACATTCGAAAATGTACACTATAGCGAGGTAATTAATATCAGTAGTATTGGATCGGATGAAGAAGATGAAATAGAGATGAAGCATGCAACATTCAAAGAAGCAGTTAGAAGTTTGGATATTTTGAAACGGTATTTGATAGCTCGTGATGTTGATGATACTGTTTTCACAGACTTGAAAAATATCGATAAAGAAATTTGGAATAGAAAATCTAAACAAAGAAAGCAAACATTTATAAAATATTTATTTTCTAAAAAATAAATTATATCTATAAAATTTGAATAAATATTTTTTCTTAATTATGATGCTTTTGATTTATAGTAGTACATAAAAAAAGAATCACTATTTATACAGTGTATTTCTTAAAGCCACAAATGTTTAATATAATTATTAAGGTAAAAGTGAGCATTGTTATTTTCATTTATAGTCTTTTTTAAACTTATTCTATTATATAAATAAATTTCTTTGATTATCCCGATTTAACGAACAAAGTTGCTGGTCCCGAACGATTCGTTATATCGGGGCTCGACTGTATATATACAGGGTGATTTTTTTTTAAATTGTGAAAGTAAAACTCTATAATAAAAGAATCACTGATCCAAATGACGTGAAATTTCATCAGTATGCTTCCAAAGCAATGGGAATTTTTTAGGCATGGTTAAAAAAAACTTACAATCACACCGACAGATGGCGCTGTCAGTTAACAGAAACAAAGAATATCGTCAGTGGTAGGAAAACAATGGACTGTACTTTTAGAAAAAGAAAACGTTATTATGCATATCAAAAACATACAGAATGCTGTAACTGAGAAAAGTAACAGAACGAAATAAAAATATGGAATAAAGCATTCGTACAGAACTGCGCAACTTAACTCATGAACTTTTCAATGTGCTGTCCACCGTTTTTAGTTACGAGTTGGAAACGTGAAACCGCATGTTCCACAACAGAGCAAAGAGTATCCACTGTGCGTGTGTCGTGCGCAAGCTCGTCTCTCCACTTCACTGCATATACAGCGCCCTCTGTCGGTGCGATTTTTAGTTTTTTTTAACCCCGCCTAAAAATTTCCATTGCTTTGGTAGTATACTGGTGAAATTTCAGGTCATTTGGATCAGTGGTCCTTTTGTTGTAGGGTTTTACTTTCACAACTTTAAAAAAAATCAACCTGTATAAAGCACAAACGGAAATTTCGTTCCGTTCCTTTATAACTCGAGTTCTGCTGAATGGAATTTGATGGAACTTACACTGTTGGATAGACAATTTTTCAGGGAAGGTTTTAGTATATAACATATAGTTCTACGTAGAATACGTAGTTATAGAATTATGATGGAAAGTTCTGTTATTTTGGATGATAAGGTTACCCTAGGTCATTTTTTTGCGACCATTCTCGTTGGCGAAAGAATTGAAACGGCTATATCAAAAATAATGCAAACACATAGAAAAATAAAAGAAAAATTCTGTTATTAATTTTATTTAAAATTTCCCCTCAAAAAAAAAAGAAAAAAGAAAGAAAGAAAGAAAGAAAACTGTTTTAATTAGGGATAACATTATAAAGCGAAAATATTTAATTTAAACCCCAGAGGAGTATTTGTAATGCTTAAAAATATTTGCAATGCATGAGATTGCAATTAAGTCAATATTTGGCGATTTATCGTTTGCGTCAGGTTAACAAAAATGCATCTGATAATTTGATTAGATAAAATATGAGTGACAATTTGTTTCTTTTTATTTCTTTCTGTTAATTTGTTTTATATAACTCCCCTATCGTGTGACTTACAGGAGGAACTAGTAGATGTAATTGTAAAAATGACTGCATTTATGAGTTACATGTTATTTGTTTATTTACGATTTTGATTTTACTTTTGTCACCGAACAATGTGATTTTAAGCCAAAAATGCATAAGCGTGACATCAGCTTGAGCGAAATTATTATTGCAAAATGTTGCCTTTTGTGATAGTAATAACGCATAATTGCACACATCTCCTTAAGAATATTCTTTAGTTCCTAACTTTTGACGCTGTGAATATTTCTATAAGTGAAATTGACGATATATTAAAAAAAAAAAAGAATAAACAGTATTCGCTTATCTGAGTTCGAGGCTATGAAAATCATATGTTTGATGAAAACCGGCATGTTTCCGTAGTAAATTTTTAACTGTCTAAAATTATTATATACAACACTATTATTATTAGCAATAATAGTGTTTTTAGGTGTATACAAGATCCTTTTTGGAGTAAATTTTTTTATTCAAACGCAAATTATATAAATAGCAGTTATTGTTATAAATATGGGATCAAATATTTAAATTTTAGTGAATGTCTGCCACTAAAACACATATTGTAAAATAATTAAATTATAGACACTTAAAAATTTACTACGGAAACATGCTGGTTTGTTTTCACCAAACATATGATTTTCATAGCCTCGATCTCAGATCAGCGAATACTGTTTATTCTTTTATTTTTGTTTTTTTTTTTAATATATCGCCAATTTCACTGCGTCAAAAGTTAGGAACTACAGAATATTCTTAATGAGATGTGTGCAATTATGCGTTATTACTATCACAAAAGGCGACATTTTGCAATAAAAATGGCTTGCTGAAATAAATTTTCGATGCTCTTTTTGATTCGTCATTTCTTTTTAGTTTTTTTCTGCATATCTTCCCTTCTTTCAGTTCCTTGATTTTTAAAAGATATTGGACTAATCGTCCGTATTCCGGTCACCTGCCAGTTGGCATTTTTACTATATTGTTGGATGTTTCGTTTATGTTTGAAGGTTACTCTGGACGACGATTCAGATTACAGAAGATTAGACGACTTTTGAAATTAGCGATTGCTAAATTTATGGGTTTTTTCATTATGAAGCAAAGTTTTACCGAAAAAGCAATGCTTCCAATGTACGGAAAAACTTTGTAATGGCAATGGTGGTGAATGGAATAAATAATATTTGTCGATTTAGCATTTCATCCTGGATAAGAAAAACAAGTACCTGAAATTCTGATTGGATAATTTTTCGATCATTATAAAGCATTTTCGACTTACACACTGCCCTAGCAGCTAAACATAGTGACAAATGAATTTATTTCTGCATGTTATTATGCTCTTTAGAGAAATGCAAAGAAAATCTTCGGTTTAAGTATTCACCAAAAAGAATATTACTAAATATTTTGCATAACTAACTTTATCATTGTCAGTTTTATATAAGGTATGGAATTTTATTAATGAAAGATCTATAATTGAATTAACAGTAATTTGACATTATTTAATGGAACATAGTTTGATGCGTAAATAACTTCGTTTTGTAACTAACTTTGGTACATTAGTAATTACCATATCGTTTCAAGCACTTCTAATGTATGACGTCAAACTTGGATATCGACAAGATTATGTAAGATTAGGAAGATTTTATTGGATACAAACTAAAAAGTTAAGCTGTTCTTTATGTGCAAACAATTTATTACATTTTTGACTGTATTTATCGAAAGATGAAAAACCTTAGTACACTTGCCAGAAGAGGACGTATATTATGAAATATAACGTTACATAGAGTGGGATTGTAGTTACGTTACCAGAACCTCAAAATGACCAGAAGTTCAATGGTCAGTCTATGCAATCATTGTAATGCTCTCTTTTTTAGTAGTATGTTAACTAGAGAAAATCTTAGTTCCTGTTGCAATAATCTCATAATGGCCTCATTTCACTACCAAACTCTACTATAAATGATCAACTAAATGAGTTGCTTCTTTTTAGCCCAAATTTTATCCAATGTATGATATAATATAACGCAATGTCGTTCGCATCGTTTACAGCAATATTGAAGGAAAAACCCGGTGAACGTCCCTATTGCTTTAAAATACATGCTCAAACCCATTGATATAATTCGTTTGATTCAAAGTTCGTTTGAAAATTTTGACTAGGGTAGCATCTGCAGGTGAAGATCCATATTCCTTTAAAACACAAAGCCATTTCGTTTGATTTAAAGTACATTTAGAAAAATGGCCCAGCGCAGCATGCTAGTATACATATATATTGTTAAACTGAGTAATCTCCTTTTTATGTCAAAGTCAGTTAAGAAACTAATAACTCATTCTATTATTTTTTTCCCTCTTATAAAATAAAAGGGATAATCATTTAAAAAAAGTGATTTATCTCCCTCACATTTCTTAAACTGAACATTATAACTTTATAAAATATTATCGATGATTTTATTTATTAACAGCTATTGAAACTGACATAAAATAATTTACCTGCATCGAACATATTTCATATACTGCCAGAATACAAATATTTTTTTTATTTTGTTCAATTTTCTTGGAAGGAAATTTTAGAAAATTACAATTCTTGAAAAATATATATTTAGATTGTTTTGCTTTGTGTAAAAAAGAATTCCAGGAATAAAAGCAATTTCCTTTTGAAGAAAAAAGTAATCGTTATCAGATTTGCAGTCAAAAGCGATAAATCTTTTGCATGCGGTAAGAAATATATGTATTATTTTTTTATTATTTATGTTTATGTTGCAACACACATTCATGTATATCAAATCCCCAGGATGAATCGAAAGTTTAAAAACAAAATTTTCTCCTAATCGAGAGAGAATTTAATTAGCACTATCTAGCTTAGTCTGACGAATAACATACATTTCGAATTACCTTCATAACGCAAATAGTATAGATTGAAAAGAAATATTTGGAAACATCCAAAATGTTTGAAATGAGAGGTCACTTCATTTACACTTCATTACGACTTCATTTTCTAATTTATTTCATTGTGACAGCGCCGAAGCCTACATTCCATATTGAAAAATTGGCTAATATGAAAAGAAAATTTTTGTAATTTTCCCAATAAAAATATTCTAAGAAGTCAGAATGCAAAATGTCAGAAATACTGACATTGAAAAACTAAAAATAAAAAATAAAAAAAGAAGCCAACAAACTGAAAATAAATTAAAAATAACTAAATTTAAATAAAAAAAAATAATAACTGCAATAAGAAACATTTTACCAAAAAATCAGATGTTGCAAATGTTAACAGAATTGTATAATAGTTACCATTATACTACCTATAAAATAACACTCTAAACAGACGAAGTAGAGAAACAAATGCGATGTTAGACTTAGGTCTGGTCTTGGCTGTTCAACATCGATCATGTGATCAACTTGGATATCTGAAACATTTGAATGGGGTTTCATTTTCTTTCCTTAAAGGTAAATATTTTATTGGTTGCGTAATTCGAAATCACTCATTGTAGAAAGCTGTGGATTTCTCAAGTTGTAAGCAGATATGTTTAAATTATACTCCGATATGAATTCTCAATCAATTTTCAATTCAACATACAATTAACCTGTATGCATATCTAGTCTATCAGAAATGAACTGTATTCATAAGCAGAAATGATAACATAAAACAAAAGTCATCTATACCCTTTATCTTTATCCTTTGCTTTTTAGCAACCACTTCTGAATCGACGGGTAAGTTTTCATTTATCCACACTTCAGTAGGTACGCCTAAAGGAAACTCTGAAGCATGTTTATTATCAGAAACTTGGTGGAGTTGGTTCAGTTATATCATTATTTAGATTATTTGTTTTAGTTAGATTTAATCGTTTCTTGTATCTGTTTGTACCGCTAACATTCCGGCATTCCCTTAAAACATCTCTATCTGTTAGTCTTTGATTACTGTTATCGTTGGTAACTTTCAGATTGATTGACATAACATTGGCAAAATGAGTGCCATCAGTCGCTGGTTTTTCTCACATATATTTAATTTGCCTAAATCACAAATGATTCTTAGTATACTAGATATTGGTTCCATTTGAAACAAGGATCATTGTTTGAAGGTACCATTTTGTATTTCACCATGCTACCACTACGCTTTTAACAACAGAAGTTGAAAAATGCGATGTTACACATAGGTCTGGTCCTAATATTTCGTTAATTTGTAAATATATTTCGAAAAAATAGGATTTTTTTTTATTGTTGTTGGTGGTGTTAATTTGTAATTTTTTTTTAATTTTTGTAAATGTTTTTACTGAGTTGTATATTTTTTTGCTGACTTGTATATATTTTTTCATTAATCTGTTGCATAGTATTATCAAAAGTTGATTTTCATATGTATGTCTGTAAATTGTATATTTATTGATGAAAATGTTGTTTCGTTGAAAACGTTAAAAAGATATATTCCAAGGCTTCTGTAAAGTAAAATTAGTTATTAGCTAACATATAGAAATTTAAAGTTAAAACTCAGATAACATATTTTAATAATGAAATATGTTTTATAAAATAAACACAGATATGTATATATAAAATATTTATTATTGTCATTTAAACAATACACTGTGAATATTGTCTACATTTATATCAATTACAAAATCATGAATAACAAAATTATTTACACTAGTTTTTTTTTTTTTTTTTTTACACAAATTTTACTTTTGGATTTACTCATGTGTCAATTATACAATGTTGCTTGAGTAGTTTGGATAAATGTTCTAAAAACATAAATTGAATAACTGAATATAATTTAATTCGATGATTAAAGAACATATCTTTTTTTTCATCATGTGGAATCAATTTCTGGCTAAGGTGTTAAACTTTGCAAATTGAGTTCTATACATTCAATTTCTCGAAACACCCAAACTGATCCTTGATTGTTAAATTATTCAAACGACTGGTTAATTTTTGAATATCCTTCATCAATATGATTTCAAATGCTATTTTCAGTAAGATCAACATAACAGTCACTTCTAAAATAAGATGTGATTGTTTCAATATTTTCTTGACCTCTTTTACGCTGAAACATGATTTTAGTAATCATATTCCATTTAATTGATTTCCTTTCTTCTCGTCTCAATTTGAAGATTGTATTGTAACTCAGGTTTCAAATTATTTTCAAAAGTCATCAAGCAGTCTTCCTCATGTTTCTCTGGATGAAATGTTAGAGTTTAAACACACCGAAAGCCGACGCTTCATGTCTTAACCTATTAAAGTCTACAATAGGTACTGGTATTTCAACTTTAACAGGAACAAGAAGTTTTTAGTATGGTGTGTACGTAAATGAGGATATAAGTTTGCTAAATTTTCGATTACACTGATCACATGTATAATGTAGGTTTTTGGTGCACTTTCAAATGACGGTTCAACTTATCCTTGTTTGAAAACGATTTCCCACATTCGTTACAAAGTAATTGTGGATAATGCAGGATTTGGTTCCCTCAATTGCTGGTTCAATCTATATTCACTTGAAAACGATTTCTCGCATTCATTACAAGCTAATTGTGGTCGATTGTGAATGAGCATATGCTTATTCAATCTAAAGACTTTCCCTCACTTTTCACACTTAAACAATTTTTTACCTAGATGTGTTTTCATATGAGTTAAAAGAGCACATTTTCTAGTAAAAGGTAATTTGCAAATTTCACATACAACAGGTAATACACTATCATACGCCATCATATGTTTTTTTTTAATTCACGCTTTCTTGCAAACGATTTTTTACAATGCACACAAGTAAATGGTTTTTCATTGGTATGGATCTACATATGAGTTATTAAAGCACATTTTCTAGTAAAAGATAATTTGCATTCAGATACAACAGGTGATACACTATCATATATCATCATATGTTTTTTTTTTAATTCAAGCTTTCTTTTAAACGATTTTTTACAATCTACACAAGTAAATAATTTTTTATTGGTGTGGATCTGCATATGAGTTATTAGAGCACATTTTTCTAGTAAAAGATAATTTGCAAACTTCACATATAGCAGGTGATACACCATCATACGCCATCATATGTTTTTTTAATTCACGCTTTCTTGTAAATGGTTTTCACAATCCTCAGAAGTAAATGGTTTTTCATTGGTATGGATCTGGATATGTTCTTTTTAATTCTATTTAGATAAAAGTATTTGTTACAAATAGAACACATCTGGAAGAGAAACAAATGTAAAAAGTTACAATTCACTGCAATGCTACAGATAAAAAACACTTCTTAAAGAATTTAGGGTAAAATATTTTAATGTAAATTTAGTCTAATTATACTTAACGTATGTATTCTAAATATTCATATATAAGTACTCGCATATTTATTATTCGGTACTTTTCGGTTAGCCGGGCGCCAGTGATATATGTACATATATAAATATATATGTATATACATAAATATATATATATTGATGCATATATGTGTATATTATATGTATATATATGCATATGTATAGATATATGTGTGTATATATATGTGTGTGTGTATATATACATGTATATATATCACTGGCGCCCGGCTAACCGAAAAGTACCTATTATTCTTTAACTCTATATGTGTCAACGACGAATCATTCGGAATGTCCATTTCTGATTTAAAAAAAGGGGGGTTTCTGCAGTTTTGAGTTGTTCTGTTGTAATATATACACAACAAAATAATTATATACTTAGAAAAGATTTAATTGATAAATAATCTTTTATTTATTTTACAATGATATATTAAACTTACTTTATTCATTTACGAAGAAATCGATTCCTCACTTGAATTAAAATCTGAAAAATTATCAGAGCTGCATACATACAGTCACACTCCCTCGAGAGTCTAACAATTGAAATGAAAAACGCAGCACTACTTTTCGAAAAATTATATTATCATCAATTGCATTGATCGCGTGACAAACCGCGCATGCGTACTTAAGTATATTTTTTCGTTCAATAGTTCAAAATTTTATCTAATTGATGAAATATTTTCTAGTAAATTGTAGATTATTATATTTGAGATATGATAGAGATAATGGCAGTAGTTAAAAAAAAATTAATTAAAAAAAATAATAATAATTAATTTTGTAAAAGTTTTTGTATTTTTTTTTTATTTTGTAAAAGTTTTCGTAATGTTTTTTGTTAATCTGTTAACTTTGTAAAAATATTTTTTTTCTTTGTTCAATTTTTTAAACTTTTGTAAAAACTATTTTTTAATTTCGTAAAAACTTTTTTTTTTTGTAATTTTTTTTAACTTTGTAATTTTTTTTAACTTTGTAAAAACTTTTTTTTATGTTTGTAAATTTTTTTAAAACTCTCTAAAAACTTTTTTAACTTTGTAGAAACATATTTTTTAATAGTTTTTGTGATAGATATTTTTAGATACTTGCCATTTATTATTTTTATTTAACATATATTTAATTTCTATGATGTTTCTATGGTGAACATTACGGGAGATATATAGTTGTTAAGTGATAGAACATAAGTTTTAATTTCAAGTTCAAATCTTTGAATGAAAAATACAATTCAAATATTATTTACCAGCGTCTGTACTCAAATATTTTCGTTTCTGTGATATAAAATAGCTTGAAATCACTGAAATGGTGTAAAAAATCACTCAGTGCAGACTAAATTGGATATTTACTCGGTAAATCCATATTTTTATATGTATATTTCTGAAAGAAATGAGTGAAATACTATATTACATATATAAAAATGTTGTCTAATATTTGCTACTACGTATTGTTTTCATAAACTAGGCTATTTCAAATTTAAAAAAAATGATTAGTTAAAGTTTTCATTCGTGCATACTCTGTTAAAAGTGTAAATTTTAAAAGATAGTATTCGCATTCATGTAGAAAAATATTGAGGTTTGCTACTACGTTGTCCATAAAAGAAGTTTAGGCTAATATTCTAGGGTTTGAAACCGGTATGACTTAGATAGTTTTCCTTATGTAAAATCGGGAATTCAGGTCATTTTTCCTTCAAAATTCCTCTCTGAAAGCATTTCTTCTATAAGTGTTTCTTAATATGGTAATGTGTGTGAAAAACATATGTGTGTCACCCATCTGTTGTTAAAAATATTTATTTGTCGAGGGGTAACTTCTTAAAGTGTGTTAAAGTATTTATGTAAAGTAGATATTTAGGCACATCTACCTCAAAGCAGTGTATGTTAGAATATCTCTGTAAAATTATGTTGAAAATATATATTGAAAATAACTCTGTTATTAATTAATTTCTGAAGAAGTAAAGTTAACTTAGACTGTGCGTAAAATTATCTGTTAGATTGTATAATGTTAAAATATAAAGTAAGTCAATCCAACTTTTATGGTAAAAATTATAATAATTTTGTTGTTATATTTTCAAGAAATTATGTGTTAACCTTATAAGAAGTTCATATAATTTCTATTAAAATAAGTTAAGAGTGAATATTTACTATTTCTAATAGCAGCGATATAAATATGCAGTATAAGTGTACGTTTCTTCTTTTAAACGTTATCTGTCCGTTGTTAAAAAATATTGGTAATATAAAAATATCGATGTACGTTTTCTTCTTTCTTCTTACGAGGGTTGAGTAAACAAGCATCGTCACTCTATTTAAGCTTACATGCTTCGAAAGGAAGGGAGTTTATGTTGCAGGTGTTCGCTTTGAATGCGTAAGAAAATTAATGTTGTTTTCCTTATTTTATATTAAATTCATGAAATATAAATTAATTTTGAAAGAATAATGCTTTAATTCTCTAATATACAGTTATATAAAACTAAAAAGTTGACTAAAATTAAATATAGCAAATTAAAACATACAAAATCAATTAAATTTAATTAATTCCCTAAAAATTTCCAATATAAAACTATCTAAATTTAAATATTTATCTGTATTATGGTAATTTAAAGGATAAAATCATACAAATTAGGGCCTTACAATACAATCAAATCTGAAAATTTGCATAAAATTCTTTTTTTTTTCTTGAAAATTGGTATTTTCTTTTGCTTAATTATTAATATTGATTAAAGTGTTCGTCATTAAAAATTAATATATATGTTTAATCTTCAACTTATGGTTTGATAACTGCATCTTATAGTTGTAATTATAGTTGTATAGTATAATTGCAACTTTTTTCTTGAAAAATGATTTTTTTTGTTTAATTATAAATACTTATTAAAGTGTATGTCATTCAAAATTAATATATATGTTTAAATTTCATCTAATAACTTGATATCCTCGTCTTATAGTTTAAAAATTCTTTTAAAATCAGCTTTTTTTCCTTTAAAATTTGATATTTTACATTATATTGCTTAATTATTACAACTCATTAAGGTGTTAATCATTCAAAATTAATACATTTGTTTAATCTTCAGCTTATGGTTTGATATCCTCATCTTATATTTGAAAAATTCTGAAGAAATCGGCTGTTTCCTTAAAAATGGATATTTTGCATTGTTTAGTCTAATTATTAGTAGGTACTAATTAATGTGATGATTGTTCAAAAACTAAAATATAAGTTTAAATTTCCTCTTAGAAGTTGATAACGTCATATTATAGTTGAAAAATTCTTAAAAAATCAGTTTTTTTCCTTAAAATTTGATATCTTCCATTGCTTCGTTGAATTAGTAATACTCATTAAAATGTCCGTCATTCAAATTAATATATAAATTTAATATTCATCTTATAGTATGATAATCTCATCTTATACTTCGTCTTAGAGTACAAAATTAACATTTTTTGAAAAAATTTAAGTTTCCCGCTAGGAGGCGTTTGAATCAGATTCGGAGGCAGGTGAACAAGAGACGGGTGGACGAGCGGCGCACAGTGGGGCGTTTTGAGGATCTAGGTAGACAAAATTATTGCGTTGAAGTTTAATTAGGTTTTGCTGGGTTTTTTAATGTATCAGTAATAAAATAACCAAACAGTGATAAATATTTGACTTATTTAATTATTTATATTATTATTATTATTATTATTATTATTATTATTATTATTATTATTATATTACTTATATTATTATTATTTTTTAAATTATAATATTGTATTGTCATTGAAACTACACATGTATTCAAAGTTTCAGCTCAATCGGATAATTAAAAGTGGTGAAAATTGACTTGCAAGATTTGAATTAAACACTCAGACGCACACTTCAAGTTAATATAACTTAATGATTCGCAAACTTCCGCAGGAGCTGTCTTAAGTTTTCAATACTTTAGGAATGGCACTTTGATTTAAAAAAATGCTTATTGCTTAATAATGCTTAATACTATATTAAAAGTCAAGATGAAGTTTGAAAACAAGATGGCGCTTATTTTCAAACAACAATAGGTTAAATAGTGTGACAAACATGTGACATATGTCCAGTAAACTCCTGCTTTCAAATAAAACAGAAAAGTCACGACTTGCTTTCGAACTTACAGAAAAATAATGCAACTGTTGAAAGTATCTCAAATCAACTGCCTTCTTTACGGTCGTAGTTAATCGACACATCGGGATTTTTCGACAAAACTCGTTTCGACAAAACCCGGGATCTCGACAAAAGAGACATTCAGCTACCAGTATTAGAGTTGCAAAAATCCCGTTTATTCCCAGGTTTATTTCCAATAGACCCGGTTTATTCCCAGGTTTATTCCCAAAAGACCTGGTTTATTTCCAAAAAACCCGGTTTATTCCCAAAAAACCCAGTTTATTCCCAGGTTTAAACCGGGTTTTTTCTAGCCTTTGCAACTCTAACCAGTATACATGGTCTTGTTAAATTCCGAGATAATCGGAAAAATGAATTTGGTCTACCTAGATCATCAAAACGCCCCACTGTGCGGCGGGTGGTCAGGGAGGACGCATGCTGCGGGCGGCGGCGGCGCACAGTGGGTCAATCCTTAAGAAAATGCGAACATAGGGCCAAAAAATAATCATTAAATAATTAAATTTTTTTCAATGAAATATTTTAAAAGAATAACTACAAAATACGAATATATGTTTATCTTTTAAATTATACAAAATTATATCTTATTTGTATAGTTCGGAATATACATCTTTCAGCAGAGGAATTTTTCTGCGAATTTTAGTGATTTTTAAATATGCTCAGAAATGAAACCTAGGTAACCACTAATAATAACTCGTTTAAAATATCGTTATTACTTTCCTAAAACACAGTTTAAACCACTACTGATTGCATTTTGATTGAATTTTATGTATCATTTTACATTATGAACAGCCCATATAAAATTAACGGTATCATAAACTTAAAAATTGTGTAACTTAAATTGCATGAAGTTGCGTGAAATGTCAAACACCTCTTTGTGTTCCTAAAAGCCTGTATTTTAATGTGGTATAGGGCAATATTTGCGCAAACCTGCGCATTTTTGAAATAAGTGGATTTGAAACACTCTAAGTGGCTATCGCATAATTTTCCATTAACGGAAAGCATAGTAAATTGTCTGTAGACAAAAATATTTTTTAATAAATATTATACTGTAAGAATTTTCTAAGATGAAATAATGTAAAAAAATAATTTAAAATTAAACTATAAAATTAAATTCAATATATACGTATCTTGTGTTAGATAAATATTTACATGAAAATGCTGAAAAGAGCAAAGACTCTCAGAGGGTTAAATCTACTCTAATAAATGGATGCATAATGTGTGAGTGCTAAAGTGTTATTTAAAGTAAAAGTTCTAATGCCTCTGGAATTTTTTTGTTCCTTTGAACGTTTCTTACTTTGCGTCTAATACTGGAAATCAACGGGTCAGATGTAATAAGTAAATGGTGCAACAAGACTTTGTTACATGCTCTTCGACTTATTTTTCTCGTATGGGGGCTCCCGCTACCTCCGAAACTCTTTATTTCGAGCTTTGCCAGCTTCTTCCGATAATTGGCCAATTGGAACAGCAAAATTTGTAATTATATTTTTCCATGAATTAATAACTTATGAATAGAAGCTGGCATACAATACCACCCGTACTTCGAAACACATTCTTTAGCTGTTTCCAGTGCAAATTCGCCAAATTTTTCGGCATTAATTGCTTTGTCACAGGAGATAACTTGCATTATAATTGCAAAACGTTTAATAAGTTCTTTATCCAATCCAGTGATCTCAGCTGTCTTTTCAAACTCAGCAAAAAATGTCCTTGCAGTGTTTCCATCGTGTGTCAAACCACTCCCCTGTTTAACAACATCAATTAGCAAACCTAATTCTCTTCTAAATTCGCATTGAATTTTTCTCTTTGATTCTTCTTTTTGCTTCTTTTGGTCCTCAGTTCTAGCACTTAAAGCTTTAAATGATAAATTGTAAGAAATATGAAGCAAATATTCCATAGACCGTATCTTTACATGGAGACTAGATACACCAAAGCTGTATGAGGAAACGTTTACACTTCTTTTAACAATTTTATCAATGTTATTCATTTCCGAAGGCTTTGCACCACAAATATGACATGTTGAAAAGGAGGATGTATTTGAAATTGCCGTAATAATTTTTCCATCAATCATTGTTAAATTCATTTCGTGATCAATGGTTATATTTTTATGTGCTATATCAAAAGGTCCTTAAAACCCACAGATGCTAATTTTTCTTCTGCTGCAATGCAAAAGAGCTTCTCCAGAAGTATCCTCTCTTAAACGTTGAGTTAGTTTCCTTTTATGAGTTTCGGTTACATCTGAAAAAGATTTACGAGATGTTGATTTCTGCGAATTTTCAACTTCAGATGGTTTAAATTCATTACCAACTTTAAAGGAACACAAAAGCCAAGAATCGTTTTTAGTATTGAAACGATCTAATTTTCGTTGAGATTTCTGCCATCGATCTTTTACAGCTACACAAAACTTACGTAAACGCTTCTTTAAATTTTCTTCATCAATTTCTGAAGCACTTAGCCCACAGTAGAACATCACTTACAAAACTAAGAATTGATTTCAAATAACTAAAACCATTATTTAAATTATTTAGATACAGAAACAAATCTCTGTTTGTTATCATCTTTCAAAAGAATATTAAAAAAAAAGCAAAATGAAATAATCTTGCTTCAAATAAAAAAGAAATATACTAAAATTAATATCACTACAAAATAATTTTATAACATTATTATTATTATATTATTATGATTATTATTATAATCCCCATGTTAAAAAATACGCACTGAAATAGGCTCTAAAATGTTGCAGAAGAATGTTCCGGTATTGTAGAACGATTTTGAAAAGTTATCTAAACATTACATATTTTGCCAATTAAAAATTAAACAAATGTTTTGAATATTTTGCCAATGTCATTAGGATATAAGTAAAAACATGATAGGTAGTAAAATTATCGTCTGTTAAGCTTTCTCTTTTACTTTGATTTTTAAATTTAATTTAGTTATCCAGTATGCCTCTAAAAGGCCTGTTTTAAACAAAAAAAAAGATTAAATTGCTCATAAAAACCATGCAAATCTATTGAATATAATTTATTTTACTTATTTAAACCTAAATATAACAAAAAAAATCTTATATATAGGCTTATACTATTGTGATAATCCTATGTTCGACATCTGCTATACTTTGATCCACTGTGCGGCGGCGGCTGCTCAGTGCCGCATTGCCGCCGGCTGTCCTTGAACTCTTGTTTGTTCATACTGCTAACGAAATATCTGTAACACTAAGGAACTGAAACTAATATACTTTTTTTTATCACAATAAAAAATTTATAAAAATTAAGCCAGATTTATAAAAATCTGGAAATTTAAAACCTTATTTGGTTAAACTGAACAAATTTTCTACATGGTTGAGAGATCAGTATTTTTTGTAAGATCACACTTGTCTGTAACAATGACAATGCGATCAAAATAGTTAACTATACTTTTTGAGAAAATCTAATCCAGAAACGCAATTGGCAATAAAGTTTTTTTTTTTTCATTTTGAAAATTAAAACTATAGTCAAAATTTCCAATGATCTATAGGTGATATGTAAAATTATTGATTAGAGTCATAACGTGAGTGTACTTTTAATCGGGTGTTGTGATTTCTTTTAATATCACATTATATACTAGTATATGATAAATAACAATCATTGTCATGAACTTTGACTTCCTACTTCCGAAGACTACGAACAAGACGTTTGCTGGCAGGTTTTAAAAAAGAAACAGTTTGATACATAAAGGTAGATAAAAGCGTAAGACAAGCTACGGCTGCCGAAGGCAGTCGTACTTCACCGCCGATTCCAGGCTCTCGTGAGCCTATACGAGGTCACTACCAAAAAGGGCCGGTTTACCCGGACACCTCTAAGATGGTGCTCTTCGGCCGGGGGAGAAGCGGGGGCCTAAGCCTCCTGCGCTTCGTCACCCTTTCCCAAATGAATGACGAAAGAGGTCACTGCGATGATACGGTGGAGCCCAAACTCAGAGGACACCACCACAACACACTTGGGCGGAACGCGGAAGTGAACATCGGCTCCGTAGCCGGGATCCCATAAGTGAAACCGGGTCCTCGACCAATGTTGAACACTTCCATGACCCATTACTGTAACCACATCTGCCGATTATCGAGACCTAGGGAAGGAGGTAACGACTAGTTCATCGGACGTGGCGAGCAGGAGGGGCTTCTCGCCAACGTGGGACCTCGAAGAAACTTGGTCCCTGGCACACAGACACGCCTTGGCTAGGTTGTTCCCCACCGAATGGCTTCCGGCGAGACAGAACCCCTTAGGCGAAACAAGGACGTCGTCAAGCGACACCATTCGATGAAATCATGCACATATATATACACTTTAACTGAAGAACGAAGGACCACTACCGGACTCTGAGGGTCATTGAAAACTCGCACAAATTCACTAAAGAAGCGGACCCGGTCAAGGTTAGTACAAGGAAGTTATTTTTAGGAGAAGTCTGCTAGTCCCAACCTTGTCAGGCACAGAAAGCTCTGACTACGCAAAGACGCGCTGGACTGGTTTCGGCCCAAGGTTCGACGAAGGTTTGGTCGCCGTCTTCAAACGAGCTTCCGGTCCAGTTCCTCGCAGTCGAACAGTTCCGAGAAGGAATCAACCCCTCCCAGAGAAGGCGTCCCGAGCCACGGATCGGACTTGAGTAAGGTCCTCCGTAACTCAAACCGCTCTTAGTACAAACGGGCAATCTCTTTCCTGAACGACCGTGAAGGCGACTCACAACAACTTCAGCTACAGAGGGACTCGCAAGGGACGATCGAAAAATGCACCTTCCTCCTCTCCGTCACATCTACGTTATACCGAATGCACAGCGCAGTGGGTTGCTGCATGCCACCACTCACACCGACAGACGTCACAATAGAACCCGAGCGGTCCTTGTCATACAAAGTCCGACTTCGCCTCCGTCTTGCCTTAGACAAATGTGGTGACTGTCCTATTCCAATTAGCTAGCCTTTGCCCTTACGTCACCTATCCTCAGTGGTTGTCACACAGTCGACCACCTAGGCACGAGGGTTCAGCTTACGCGGTTCCTTTTAGCACCCGACTGCCCCAAATAGATAAAAGGGTAAAACTAGGCTGCGCCGCCAGTCACCTGAGTGGCGCCCGGCGCGTCTACGACCACCGAACCCAAGTCCTGAGGGACTTATAACGCGCACGACCGGATTTGTCTCTCCGTATGCGCTTCTGGCGGTCGGAGGACCAACACCTGTGGACCCCCCGAACCTTATTACCCAGGTTGTGACGATAT